>CAODLS011245452.1:0-22858 GCA_948243855.1 Flueggea neowawraea
AGAATTACACAATGAATCCAATTCAAAACTTACTCATACCTTTTCCATGTATTGCTTGGCCAGGATGGGAATATCAGATTTGGCTTTTAACCCTCCAATCAGTGAACCACAAACACTTCTGCCTCTAAGGATATCATAAGGATTCAGATTTAACGGCGAACCGTGCATTTCTACTCCTAGTACCACAGTCGTTCCCCAACCCTGGCATAACATAGTACAAATCAATCAAATTAAACCACGAATGGTGCATCTTGACTAGACATTATTGTGAAAACTAGCCAAAACCAAGCGTGCAAGATGTCTGTTATTGTCTTTTGATGCCCAAAAGTAGAAGTTCAACACTTGTATTTGAAATTTTTGACATTAAATCTAACTCCACCTCAAAAGTTATTTATCTTAAGGGGAAAGAATTGTCACAATCTTAATAAATAATTGATGACATCTATTCTAATTAATATAGGATTGTTTAAAAGAAAAACTAATACTATCCTAGCTATTGAAATTAAACCAAACATTGTTAATTGTTGTTTTATTCAAAACAGAACCTTACTTGAAAAATCAAATATTTCGGCATCAATTTAAATCAAATGGTGAATTGTTAAAACTAAGGGGTATATTGTACAGCAGATTAGTAGCCATTTCATGTGCCATGGCTCTTCTTAAGTTGACTAACCAATTATAGGGTGATTAAAGCCTTGAGTATTCTTCTTATCTGGCATATGTAATACCCCTTTATTTTTGGTGATTGATTGTTGTATTTTTCTTTTCTTAAAAGGTATATGATCCATGTTGAAGAATTATATTTGAATAATATTATTTAAAGATACTGACCTCTCAACATCATTGAACTTTTAGTTCATTGGTTCTGGAATAGTTTCTAGTATTAAGTAGTTATGAATTATATTCTTACTGATCAGTGCAAATAAAATGGCTTATAAGAAAAAGAAAATGTTAACCTGTCGACTGCTAGATAAAGCATCTTGCATTAGTGAGGCCAATCCAATGCATTCAAAGCAATAATCAGCTCCTCCATCTGTCATTTCCTTAATCACCTGGACAATGTTAATTAGTTAACTCTGATATTAAGAAAACTAAGTAATGCAAGCAGGAGGAGGCAAATTTGCAGTGGTAGCTCAAACCAAGACATTTTCAATGTGCGCATTTGCGTGTAGTAATTCTAGGCAAGTATACCAACCTCTCTGACAGGTTTTTCACCGCATGTTGCAGGGTTGATGAAATCAGTGATGCCAAAATCTTTTCCTACAGTACAAAAACAGACTCTGATTATCACTGAATTGTGCTCATAACAATTGTGTGTTTTAATTTACTGCCATATGTTGTTAATTGTTTCAAGAGAAGATACCAATCTCAAATTTTTCAGGATTCAAATCCACTCCTATGATCTTGGAGGCTCCTCGCATTCTTGCCCCCTCTGCAACCTGAAAACCATCACAAAAACTTCTGTTCAAAGTGATTAATCTTCAGCTAATAACTAAAATCTATTCATAAAAAAATATTTGAACCTTCAATTTGATTTTCTATATATGCTCCATAGTACGTGATTAGATTATTGTTCTAACTAGCTATATATATATTCCGGAGATTGTGGTAGGTGTTTGGTAAATTTGATAACAAATTACGTAAATAAATAATATAATGACAACTAAAGAATGGTACTACATTAAAAAATATACGCAAAACTAACATTTTATATTCCCTGAGAAAACCATATTAGCTATATTTGGACATATGGTTTTCTTGAGACCAAATCCATCAGGTTAGAAAATATTGATTATTAAGAAACATAGGCCTAGATGTATTTTAATTGACCTATAAATGTTTTTTCACTTTCTTCTATTTCCAAGCTTTCAATTTCTCTTTTTTTTTTTCTTTGAAAAAGAAATAGGAAATTTTTTTGCCTATACTTAATCTTGGGCATTGTAAAATTCCCCTCCTTAAATATTAATTGGTTTATGGATTTTAATAAATTGAGTTAAATTTATTTTTTTTAAATTTTGATATATGTTTTATTGAAAGTTTTGATTTGCGTAATGACTTTAATTGAAATTATTGAACGGATTTTACTTTATTTTTTTATTGGAGTGGTTGATTAGAGCATTAGAAATTGATTATTATTAACAACATTAGTGATTAATTGTTGCTATATTTTTATTTTAAATAGATATTTCTATATGGTCAATATATATATATTGATTATTATTATTTAAAAATTAATTATCTATTTTTAATATATTCATAGAGTAACTTGCGCAAGACACGGGCGGTATACTAATTTGTCACGTAAAGTGGTGTAACAAAGTGCTTAATTGTAGGAGGAGCCAAATATTTCCAATTAGACTAAAAAAAAACCTTAAATGGGAGAAGCAACCACATTTCTCTTTGACTTGAAAAATTTATATAATATATAAAAATAAAATATAAGTTCATAAAAAATTAACATTTGACATTCTACAATTTTGATATATAGTATTCTAATTATATGACATATTTTAATTTTTTATTAATATATTTAATATTTTGATCAATATCTATTTCGTTAAAAAAATAAACAAATATGAAAATAAATCTTATAAAAACTTTAACATTAATATATTTTTATAGTTTTTAATTTAAAATAATTTTTATTATAATTTTAAATATTTATTAAAAAATAAAAATAAATTTATAGTATTTTGGTCAACTCCCAGAAAATAAAATTAGTTATTTGAAAAAGTAGCGGCGGTGCAGACTTTATTTCCAAACTTGCAGAAAAAAAAAGGATCATTAGCTTAAGTTGTTAAACATGTTTACTGTTCTAACTATTAATTTAAATTAAACCAGACGTTGTTAAACATGTTTACTAAATAAACCCTCATTTTTTTATATTGATTTAATTTATATCACATGGTGAATTGTCAAAACTATGGTGGGATTTACAATTTATATTGTAGAGCAAATTAGTTGCCATTTCATGTGTCACAACTCATTTGAACCAGCTTAAGTTGACGTACCAAGCAGATTGACTAAACCCAAATTTAATTGATATTCTCCAGCATCAGCAATACCTTATTAAAATATCTACATGACTATTGTACTCTGTTTTTTCATTAAAGTGCATGATCCATGATGATACGAAGGATATCAATCTGAATCTATATTATTATAAGTACGCACGCTCTACAAAATCAGAAAAAAAAATTCCTTCAAAAAAATTACGCTCTCCTCATTTTGAAATCATAATTTAATTAGAATTAATGAAATCAAAACCTATTATTATAGGAAGGAGTGAATATCACAGTCAAAAAAATCATCTCATCTTATCACATTCTACTTTGATAAATACTACTGAAACCAAGGAAGCGGTTTACTGATTGTCTTTTTTTTTTTTTTTAAATTGAGATTGTTTTTGAAAACAATCGTGCTATATTAAAGAAAATACAATAACGTGTCCCATTTATTATAAGAGATTTTTTTAATAAATCTCGGTGCTTTAAGAATCAGTGACCACAACATGAACATCAAACTAGGTTGACACTTTTCTTGCGAACTTTTCACATTATAAGAGATCTTTTAATTAAACAAAACAAAGTAAAATAATTAAAAAGAAGGATGTAGAAACAACTCATTAAATCCGATTATTGCTGTCTGTTTTGTACAAATATTATATGTGGAACTATTGACATTAGTTTTTAACTCACAAATTGCCAATTATTCTTCCATTTAAAAAAAAAGCCACTTTTTTTTGGATAAGTGGAATTTAATACTTCGATGGAAAAAAAACCCCATTGGATTAAACACGGGAAATTTATTTTGATGAGTTATTTTATTTGGGTTCTACAGATAATTAAATCATTCACCTCTTAAAGTTGAAATTAACTCTAGTAATAATGAGTTACACAATTTATTGGTTAAAAACATGAAAAAATAGTTGATTAAATATGTCATTTTCACATCAAACATTGGTAGAATATCTATGATGAGTTACAAGAGTGAGTTACTTGTAGAAGTAATTTACTTCGTTATTAATCTTTTTTTTATATGTAATTTCGTACGAAATTGGAATATTAGTCCAAGCAATAAATAAGCACAAACACAATCAATACTCAGCTATTTTTTCATCCATATAATGCATCTCAGGCTCTTTCCATGAAGAAGCAAATCAAAGGCTTTGTTAATGTCATCGAAGCTCACTTCATGTGTTATGAACGGCTCCAAATTCAGTTCCTGTAATGCAAATAAACACCAATAAGCAACAAATTAATGCTTCAACTAACAAATTCCAGGACCTGAAATTTCATAATCTTTCACATGCCTAAATTGAACAACAAATCCATACACATACCTTATCCATATATTGCCTAACTAGGAGGGATATATCAGATTTGGGCTTTAACCCTCCAATTCGTGCACCACAAACACTTCTGCCTCTAAGAATTTCATAGGGGCTCAGATTTAGAGGTGAGCCGTGCATTTCAAATCCCAGTATCACAGTCTTTCCCCAACCCTGTCCTCTCAATAACAGCATAGATCAATCAAATCAAACCCACAAATGGTGCACCTTGACCGAACATAATGTTCATTTAAAATATACTATATGAAAAATAAAAATTTAAAAATATACATCTGATAGTTATATGGGTACAGGTATAATTCTTACACTCTTTAATGAGTATAGATAGAGTATGACCAAACCTTTCTTTATCCATATCCGTATAGAAAAATAAGAGTAATAACTGCACCCGCACCATGCATTACCCAATCAAATAGTATAATACCCACCTCAACCAGATATAGATATGGTTATACCCGGTGAGTCGGATAGCAACGGTGATCTCTTAATTAATATAACTATTGTATTCTTTTTTTTTTTTCTCTTAGAGTGCATATGATCCAGGATGGATCCGAAGAATCAAAACTTGGATATTAATATTATCTAAAGATACTGACCTCTCTGCTGCTACAGAAAGCATCTTTCATTAGTGAGGCTAATCCAATGCATTCAAAGCAATAATCAGCACCTCCTGTCATTTCTTTAATCATCTGCACAATGTTAATTAATTATCTGATATAAGAAAATTAAGTACTAATGTTAAGAATGATTCTCATTCTCTTATTTTCAGTTTAGCTAGCCTAATCTCATGAACTAATGCAAGTTAGCTCAAAACAATACATTTTCAATTTGAGCATAAACATGCAGATAATTCTAGACGGGTTCCAACCTCGCTGACAGGTTTTCCACCGCATGTTGCTGGGTTGATGAAATCAGTGATGCCAAAATTTTTTCCTGCAATTGACAAAAACGATGCTGAACCAACTAAATATTGCTTATCAACGATTTAATTTCCTGCCGTATATGTTGTTTTGTATAAAGAGAAGATACCAATCTCAAACTTATCAGGATTCAAATCCACTCCTATGATCTTGGAGGCTCCTTGCATTCTCGCTCCCTCTGCAACCTGAAAACCATCACCAACACTTGTGTTTAAAGTGAATGTTCTGCTAATAAAATCTATTCATAAAAAACTTTGTTAACCTTGAATTTGATTTTCTGTGCTCCATAGTACATGATCAGGTGATTATTCTAATCATTTTGGAGATTATAGCATGTATTTGGTAAATTTGATGACAAATTACACAAAAAATAAAGCATGTAGTATATTTGGATATATGGTTTTCTAAGTTGTTGAGACCTAGTCTACCACGGTAGAAATATTGATGATTAAGAAACATATTAGGCCTAGATGAGTAAATGTATATTTTTTTCATACATGTACAATTATACATTGGCCTGGATGAGTAAATGTATTTTCATTTTGTTGAATTTCCAAGCTTTCAATTTGCAATTTAGTGAGATTAAGTACCGCAAGTCCGACTGTTCCAAGTCCAAAGATGGCCACTGTTGATCCCTTTTCTACACCTGCCACCTTCCACGCTGCTCCTATCCCTGAAGTGGTAATTATATACCCCAATATGAAAAATGCTGTATTCTAATATGCCTTTTTCGAGAGAGAAAAGTGCTTATAAATAAGTTAATTTATGCAACCAGCAGCAGCTTGCACTGTTATGTTTTCAGCTGCAAGTTGCAATCTGCCTTTTGTCATTTCCACCAAATTAGCTGTAGGCAAAGTAAGGCACAACATGATTAAGCTTATGAAAAAGCATTTTCCCTCACAGTGAAGCAAGAATGTTTTCTGTAATTGCTCTGTTTTTGTTCTTTCTTTCTCGTGTTTTAGTTGAGTTTCAGTTTTCATCAAATAATACTAATTGTTCCGTGTTTTTTTTTTTGAAATCAATTGTTCCTTGGTTATTGATAACCGAGGGTAGTATCTAGCTGGGAATTTTGAATTAGATGTTAAAGGAAAATAGTTAAATTTGAGTGCTTAAAAACCATCATACCCGTTGATACACCACAACTGAGAAGGCAGGCCTTATCAGCAGGAATGTCATTTGTGATCTTGACCACATTTGAAACATCGACAACTGTATACTCGCTGAAACTGGACACATTCAAGTAATGATACAAAACTTGGCCCTTCATGTCCCTAAACCTGCTTGTTTTGTCCCTTGGCATCCCAATGTTAGCAATACTCACGGGGAAATTAGAGCAAATGTTACTCTTCGTTGACTTGCAGTCCCTGCATTCTCCACAGTCGGGACAAAACACTGGTATTACCCTATCTCCTTCTTTCACTTCTTCCACATGCTCTCCAACGCTCTCCACAATACTGGAATCAAAACCAACCAACCAAACAACTTCAAGTTTTCGCGTATTAGGTACATGTCAATCATATGCGTTATTAACTTTGAGATTCAAAGTTGGATTCCTTGAGTAAGAAAAAGAGTTAAGTTGTAAATTACCCGACTGCCTCGTGTCCGAAAATTCTAGGAAAAGCTGCAGGAGGTCCCTGGAGAATTAATGTCAAAACTGATAAACTGAGTCTCTGTTCTTCATTTCTTAATTTTAACTTTAAATATGCTGCAACGAAAAAGCTGAAACCGAGATTAATTCAAATGGAGGGTTGATCAATACCTCTTTCATTTTCCACAAGGTTACATCACTATGACAAAGGGATGTGCAGATAATCTTGATGCGAACCTCCCAAGCTTTTGGTGGGTCAACTTCAATTTCCTCAATCACCAATGGTTCTCCAGGAACTCTGGATATTGCAGCTGTTTGTTTAACGAGTTAGACTGACAGGTTACATCTATTATAGAAAAGTACTGATCACAAAACAATATATAATGTGAAGAAACCTTTGCATCTTATGGTTTTGCCTGCAGTTGTTGACTCCTTGGAGCATTCCATGACAATGATTTCTAATTCGGACAAGACTTAGCGATGGATGAAAATACTCCGGACAGGCTTCTTAATTTGTCTTTGCAACGTGTTTCTTTGATTTTAGCTTTGCTGTGGATACCAACGTACGGAGGTGGTGAGTAGTTGCCAATTGCCCAGTCAAGACATTTGAGAACTTGAAATGATGTAAAAACGTTTGTGCGGTGGGTGGATGCAGTCCGGCATCATGTCATAATCATGCCATGTATTATAATTGAATGCTTAATTTTGCTACAAATCATGTCAGATGTTGCCACCGATCTTTACTGTGTGGTAAAACAACAAAGAGAGACTTCATTTTAAAGTAATTTTATTTTTTTAGTTGGCGGGTTCCACCTTCCGGGTCAACATTTCAATTGAGAAGGAAACAAAAGCTTCCCATTATTTTGATGGAGAGAGAGCCATAGGGATAATCATTTTCAGATTATGTCGGAATACGATGGGATCATGTTACATGTTCTCCTTCTCATGCAATGGATAATTTTTTCCCACAATACAACATACTATATCTTAATGATAATATTTAATAATATTTGTTTATCTTTATTATAATTTAATATATCCTAATATATAAACTTGGTAGGAGTTTTTTATAATTTTAATTCTCGGAAAAAATTATCCGCGGCTAATACAATTGAATTTTCTCACCAACAGAAAATTGTCTAACAAAAATTGCAGGTAACAAAACTAATTGAAGCTTTGAAAAAACATGTGCCGATTCAATTCTTTCTTGATTTACCATTCAAAATTAAATATGCACTAGAGAATTCAAAAGTCCTTTTTGTTTTCAAATTAAATAGTGAACATTATTTGATATGCATGCCAGTTTCATATCAAACATTGGTAGAATTAGTTGCGAGAGACAGATGCTTGGAGGTGTCTATTATTTCCTTGTTGATTTTATTTTAAATTTGGTATGAAATTGGAATCTTGATTAGTCAAAGCAGTGGAATAAACACAAACAGAAACGGGTAATTAAGCTACTTGTCCATCCATATTATCATCTCAGACTCTTCCCCTGGAGGAGCAAATCAAAGGCTTTGTTAATGTCATTGAAGCTCACTTCATGTGTTATGAAGGGCTCCAAGTTCAGTTCCTGTGACACAAATAAACTCCAATTAGCAAAAACTCATAAATACTCAGCCAACTAATTCCAAAACCTGGTATTTTATAATCTTTGACTTGCCAGAATTACACAGTAAATCCAATTCAAAACTTACTCGTACCTTATCCATATATTGCTTGGCCAGGATGGGAATATCAGATTTGGCTTTTAACCCTCCAATCAGTGAACCACAAATACTTCTGCCTCTAAGGATGTCATAAGGACTCAGATTTAACAGCGAACCCTGCATTTCTACTCCTAGTATCACAGTCTTTCCCCAACCCTGGCCTCTCAATAACATAACAGACCAATCAAGTTAGACCCACAAATCTTCATCATGACCAAACACTATTAGAAAGAAACAAGCAAAAAGGGTGCAGGTATCTATTATTATCTTTTGATATCTTATTGAATCAGGTTACAATTCATTCAAGTTGGTTTGTTTTTCTTTTCCAATTGCTACTACCATACTATTCTAACAAATTAAATTAAAGCCAGACATTGTTAAATACGTTATATGTTTTGTTGTTATTTTATTCACTAAAACATTAAACGAACCCTTTTTTTTTAAGATAAAAAATTTCAAGATTAGGTTATATTAAATGTTGAAATATTGTAAAAACTAAGGGATTAAAGCTAATTGTACATCAAATTAGTTGGCATGTTCATATGTCATGGCTCGAACCAACTAAATTTGACTTACCAAGTAGATTGACTACGCCAAATTGAATTTTCTCTTGCATCAGCAATACCTTATCAAGGTATCTATTTTTATACTCTTTTTTTTTTCTTTTTAAATCAAAGTGCATGATCCATCAAGATACGAAAATTATTTGAATATATTTAAAGATACTGACCTCTCGACTGCTGCAGAAAGCATCATTCATTAGTGATGCCAATCCAATGCATTCAAAGCAATAATCAGCACCTCCATCGGTAATATCCTTAATCACCTGCAAAATGTTCATTAATTAACACATATTAAGTTGGAGGAGCCAACTTTGCAATTCATTAATCCTAGACAGGTGCACCAACCTCGCTGACATGTTTTTCCCCACGTGGCTGGGTTGATGAAATCAGTGATGCCAAAATCTTTTCCTGAAATACGGAACCCGACTCTGAGTCACTAAATTTTTCTTTTAATAATTCTATGTTTCAATTTACTGCCATATGTTGATAATTTTTTCAATTGAAGATACCAATCTCATATTTTTCAGGATTCAAATCCACTCCTATGATCTTGGATGCGCCTTGCATTCTTGCCCCCTCTGCAACCTGGAAAACATATCACCAATACTTCTGTTTAATCAAGTGATCCAGTGCATGTTAAAATCCAGTCATAATATCAAAAACAAAAAGATACAATCTTTTTGAATTATATTTTACCAAACATATTCAAAGAAATGTATAATTTAGTAATGAATACACACAAAACAAACATGTTTGGATATATGGTTTTGTTAAGTTGGTAACACCTAATTCTCCACGTTAGAAATATTGACGATTAAGGATGTCTTTTTCACTTTTTCCAAGGTAGCCCAACAGTAAGAGCAACCATGGTTGATGCATGTATCCCGGGTTCAAACTCAGCGGTATGTGTGCGTGTATTTAATGACTTCTTGTGTTGAGTTGAGCCTGACAAAATAAAAAAAGGCTTTCAATTTTCATTTGAATAATTAGAGAGATTAAGTACCGCAAGTCCCACGGCTCCAAGACCAATGATGGCCACCGTTGATCCTTTTTCTACCCCAGCCACCTTCCATGCTGCTCCTACCCCTGCACACACAATGCGCCAAAATCATCATTTCACCTTAATATTTGTATATCATTTGTACCCACCATTCACTTTTGTTTAAATGCCTTCACCATACTTTGATTAAGTACTATTATCTGTCTCTGTCTCCGTTGTTTGTTCGTTACTTACTTAATTGTCTGTTTCACCGTTTGATCAATACTATCGAGTTTTGACTTCTATATATGTTTGCTCTTCGAGCCTTTTCCAGGCTCAAACTTTGGAAGTGACGGATTTGGGACTATTCAGAAAATTTTCTTTTCTTTTTCTTTCAACCACTATCTGTTTTGATGATAACAATTTGCGTTAAAAAGCATATTATAACTTAGGAAGTGACGGATTTGAACTGCCCCACCCACTTCATTGAAACTTTTCCTTTTTTCACCGGAAAAGTATGAATCGAAAGAACCAATATGATGAATGGACTTATAACTAATTTAGTAATGAGTCGTTTTTAGCATTAGGGGTCAAAAGTTTAATTCTTGGTAGAGTGAAATAACATCTTTTCAAGAAAAAAAATAACTTTGGACACATTTGATATATACATGTTGATACTCCGCAACTGAGAAGGCAAGCCTTATCGGCAGGAATGTCATTTGTGATCTTGACCACATTTGATATATCAACTACTGTATACTCGCTGAAACTGGACACATTCAAGTAATGATTCAAAACTTGGCCTTTCATGTCCCTGAACCTGCTTATGTTGTCCCTTGGTATGCCGATGTTAGTTGTACTCCCGGGGAACTTAGAGCATATATTGCTCTTCATTGACTTGCAGTTCCTGCATTCTCCACAGTCGGGACAAAACACTGGTAATACCCTATCTCCTTTCACTTCTTCCACATGCTCTCCGACACTCTCCACAATACTGGAATCAAAAACAACCAACCGAACAACTTCAAGTTCTCGCGTATTAGTTACATGTCAATAATATGCGTTATTAACTTCGAGATTCAAAGTTGGATTCCTCGAGTAAGAAAAAAAGTTAGTTTGTAAATTACCCGACTGCTTCGTGTCCGAAAATTCTAGGAAAAACTGCAAGAGGTCCCTGGAGAATTAATGTCACAACTGATAATCTGAGTCTCTATTTTTCATTTCTTAATTTTAGTATGATGCTTTAAATATGCTGCAACGAAAAAGCTGAAACAGAGATTAATTCAAATGGAGGTTTAATTAGTACCTCTTTCATTTTCCACAAGGTTACATCACTATGACAAAGGGATGTGCAGATAATCTTGATGCGAACCTCCCAAGCTTTTGGCGGGTCAACTTCAATTTCCTCGATCACCAACGGTTCTCCAGGAACTCTGGACACTGCAGCTGTTTGTGTAACAAGTTAGACTGGCACGGTACCCAATCTGTAATAATTATCAAGCACTGATCACAAAGTCAATTGTAATATGAAGAAACCTCTGCATCTCATGGCTTTGCCTGCAGTTGCCGACTCCTTGGAGCATTCCATGACAAAGATTACCAAATCTGGACAAAACCCACTGATACAGATTAATTTCCTGATATGTCTTTGCAACGTGCTTCTGTGAATCCAGCTCTCTTATGGATACATATATACAGGGTTGTCAGGGACGGTGCGGGTGGTTTTTACCTTTAATTACCAAGTCAAGACAGTTGAAGAAGTGATGACAAATTTGGCAAGTGACAAGTTTGTACGGAAGTCGGATGCAATGGGTTGCAGTTACATTTACAGTCTATTTTATGTCTGAAAAAATACAGGTGAGACTTCATTAAATTTTTAAAGTAATTTTGTTCGAACAGATTGCTATCCTTGTCCACATCCTTGATCAATGTTACAGTTGGGAAGAGAAGCAAACAGAAAGTTCCCATTATTTATGAAGCTGAGAGAGCCACCCAACTAATCATTTTCAGACTATGTCGGAGACGATAGGGATCACGTTTCCTCTTCTCTTTCTTATTATTGCAAATTTGCAATATAATCGAGTTATATCAGTTGAACTGGAATTTGTCTATTGCATATTAAAAGTTATTGTAGAATATATTCCTTCATGATCTTGTCTTAAGCTTATTTATGTTCACGGTTTTGTTTTTAAAAATACGTTTCAGTTTAAGGGAAAAAGATATTTACAAGAGATATTTGATTTCGATTTTTAGGCGATGTGAGAGCATGATACTAGAAAATAAATATTTAATCTTCCAAATTTATCAATGTGTGATATATTTTTGGTAACGAAACTAATTAAAGGACAAAAAATCAAATGTCGCCTTTCATTTCCTCGTTGATTTACTAATGCAAATTTCCACTGAAGATTAGGAAGTCGTTTTCGTCATGGATAGTGAGTACTGAAAATAACTGGTACTAAAGTTTCATTCATTTAATTTGTACTTGTAAGAGAAGCGTTTCACACAACTAACCTATACAGGTGGAAAATGTTAGTCAGCGTTTGAGAATGTGCCCAAACTTACTCAGCTCTCTACATTTGCTACTCCAATTATATTTTACTTATTTTTTCAATTTACTCAGATTTTCCACAAAATATGATGATCATTTGTGAGATTTTTTCAGTTAACGAAAGGTGATTCCATACTAAAATCGAATGTATTGAATGTATCAATTCATAATGTACTTTCATAATCCAAATTTTAAATCTACCGCTAACAAACACTTCACTGTTTTGTCTAAAATACATTGTGAAGAAATTACTAGTGGGCCGGTGGCAGATTCCGTACATGTCAAGGGGCCATTATTTGTCAACATACGTAATCCAGATGACGACAAAATGGTACAAAATAAATGTCAATTTAAACAGTACGTCTAAAAATGTCACTGGAAGGAAGTTATTTGCACAAATAACCCACTTTAGAATCACACGCAAGAAATTACTATACTCTCACGAGATATTGAAGAAATATCGCGAGAAAATATATTTTAACAACCTTTTGTCTAAAGGTGTAAAGCAGCGAACAACTGATGTACGAACTAAATTTCAAACTGATTAGGGCATTCATAATGCATTATATTCATTTAAATATAATTATTATATTAAATTAGTTTTTTAATAAATTTTTTCTTCATTAAACTTATTCTCAATATTCTTATACTCTTTTTTATAATATATCATAGGATTCACAATTACTTTATTTTTTATTTAATTTATTTATAATATACAATTCGTAATAAATATATTTATTTAACATACTAATTTTATATTTTTACATAAAATAAATAATAATTTTAAAAATTTATTTTAAATTAATTATGATAATTTTTTATTTATGCAAAATTTGTGGAAATAATATTTTCTACAAATAGTGTCGAGTGATTAAATATTAAAAAAAATCGTAGGTTAAAAAATGACTATATTCAAAATCCAAAAATAATAAAATACATCAAGCAAACGATTACAAATTCATTAAGAAAACGATTCAATAAAAATACATAATTCAAGTAAATCGATAAATAACACTAATTTTCATCTTCATTGAAATTATATGTAAAAGAGAAATGAAGTGAAGATTAAATATTTATAGATGAAAAAAATATTTTAAGGCAAAATTCAATCCATCCAAAAAAAAAAAAAAAAAAGGATAGTTGTAGTCCCATTCTCATGTTGCTGATGCAGACCAACTGCATGAGGATACCATTATACTCTCCAGCGGGCTCAATGCTGGTTACCCTTAGTTCAATTGAGTTATTTTGATTTGAATTTAATATTATTTTAAACCAATTTATATTAGAGTTATATTTAATGTATAATTATATATTTTGTGTCACTAGACTAAATTATTCTGAATAGGGATAACTAATCTCAGTTATCAAGGTGTACAAATGGTATAACAAGTGTTCAAATAGTTCACAAATGGTGAACAATTGGTGCATTGGTGAAATTTAAAACTGATTTTAGAGACAAATGAAATTTAGAACTGATTTTAGGGGGAATGTGCACAAGTGGTGTATGATTGGTGTACATGTGAAATTTAAAATTGATTTTAGGTGTACATAATTTTTTTTTGTAAAAAATGAACTTTTGGTGAGAGAGCACTGTTGGAGGAGAAAAGAGAGAGTCATAGAAGTGGTGGAGGATGAAGAGAGAAAGAAAGAAAGTGAGAAGAAAGATGAAGAGATAGAAAGGAGAAATTTATGGGATAGGGAGATGTGAGGTTTGTTTATAAGTGAATTTCTAAATTAATTAATTAATTAAATGGGGTTACTTCTTTTAATAACTGGACTTCCATTTGAGTACGGTATAAATTTAAAGGTGTCTCTAGAATGAGACCAACCCAGGATCAACTCGTGATTTAGACAAAAATAATAATTAGGCTTCCATTTCCATATCATACATGTTGGTTAGTGGTTACTTGGTTTGGAAGGTAGCTTAATTTTTGTCTCGTCCTTACTTCGTAAATAATTTAAAATATTTTCTTCATTCTATTTTGTGTTTCAACCTCTGTTTTTTGTTTCCTGACCCATTGTCACATAAGATGAATGGCATTGGCAGCTCATCAATAACTAAGACACGGCAAAACAACTGAAAAGAGGCGACCGGTCGTCTATTTAACTCTATATCAACAATTGGGATCGTTTACTCATATGAATTATCTATTTTATTTTTATAAAACCCAAGTGAACGAAAACAAAACTAGCCTATAAGCCTATTAAATATCAATTTCCAACTGGAAATTACGTGGACGGTAGAGCAATTCGACTAAAGTCAACTGTGCGATTCATGAAAATAGAAAATGAAAGGACAAAATTGGAGTGTTTTCTTTGACAAAATTGGAGTGTTAATTGGGCCTAGAAGTACTAATTAGCCAGCTTTGACCAAACAAAAGCACCCAAAAACAAAAAGAAAAAACAAAAAAGTAACAAAATATTTTCAATAATTGATAGACTTCACAATTGCTGTACTCCCTCCAACACCACTCATGATGAGTCTCTCTTTTTAACAAAATGAATTATTAATTATGCATTAAATGTGATTAACTTTTCAATTTTCATCAAAATAAAAATAATCTGAAATAATAAAAAACTAGTTTTACTTCCCCCGAAATAATAATAAATTAAAATATTCATTTAACACATAATATTTTAAAAAACAATTAAATATAATAAATTTAATATTTTATTATTTTATATTCACATTAATATCATAAAATTAATTAATATTTTAATAAAAAAGTACCTCATATGATGTCAAAATTTTATTTATTTTATTTTATTTTATTTTAATTTAATTTAAAAAATGCACTTTTATTATGAAATTAGAATGTGGAATATGAATTTATTTGATCTAGCCTTGTCGTGGTGTAGGGTGTGATAGAGCAAAGATAAGATAGAAGCTAAGAAACAAAAAAAGGAAACTAATTAAGGGATTAATTAATTAGAGAGCAGGAGAAAGAAAGCCTCGCCTTGTTTGACGGGTCATTTATTCCCACTCACCGTCTTACCTCTCTTTTCCTCTCTCTCCATACGAAAAAAACAACCTCCACCTTCAATATCTCCATTTCACTCTCACCCTCGCCCCAAACACTATCCCCTCCACCACCAGATCTAGCGGACCCGAGTGAAAGGTGGAACCTTTTTGCCTTTCAATGGATGGCAATAATAATAATAATATTAAAACCGGTCAATTTCAGTCCGCCGGTGACTCCATCAATGGCAGAGATCACTACCTCAAGCAACTCAACAATCTCTCCCACAAGATCTCTAAGCCTATCATCAACAAGAAATCTAATTTCGACCACCACAACCGCCAGCCTCCGCTGCCCTCTCAGCCCCAACAGACTCTCCACCGCCCCCAACAGCCGCCGCAGGCGCAGCAGCAGCCGCCTCAACAGCCCCAGCCTATGATTTATAATATCAACAAGAATGATTTTAGAGATGTTGTGCAGAGACTCACGGGATCTCCCGCGCGTGATGGTTTCTCTACGCCTCCCCCTATACAGCCTCCTAAGCCTCCCACCTCGAGATTGCAGCGCATACGCCCCCCTCCCCTCGCGCAATTTAGCAATCGACCTCCTCCTTTGATGAATAGCGCCGTTCCTTCCGTTCATCAACAACCACCACCGCAACAGCCACAACCGCCTCTCAATGCTCCGATGAACCCTATCCCGCCTCCTGCCTCTCCTCCGGTGAACGGATTCGTTCAACCGCCGCCTCCACCGTCTCCTGGGCCTCTCTCTCCGTATCTTCCTTCGCCAGCGTTCTAAGTGGCTGAATTGCCGGTGTCCGTTTACATGCGTTACCTACAGAACTCGATCTGCTACGATTCGAACACGCCGCCGTCGTTCTCCGGATTCTCTCCGTTGGCACCGCTGGTGTCTCCTCGGTGGAACAATTTAGCTCCTCAACAGCAACAGATTAATCAACAACAACAACCGCCACCGCCTCGACAGCAACAGATTAATCAACAGCCTTTTGTTCCACCACCACCGCATCCGGGGATGGTTCCGCCGTCACAGTTTCAGATTCCAAACTCGCCGGGGATGCAGTTCGGTTTCTTGAATTCCCCCAAGTCGCCATATCCATTGCTCTCACCAAATTTGTTGCTGTCGCCGTATTCGTTTCCGCTCTCACCAACGGTTCCTCTGCCGAGCCCTGGATGGAGGGGGCTTTAGTGTTGGTAAGGGAAAGTTTGTATCTTTGTTTTGACTATGCCGACTTGATGTTTGTTTAGGTTTTTAGGATTACATAATAGTTTATTGTGTACATAGAAGGGAAGCAACTTAATTGCGTTTCCGGGTGTTGGGAAGGAAAGGCGTCTGACACCGGCTGATGTAGAAGGTTGTTTTTTGTTGTAACTTGATATCAAATGACAATTTACATAGGAATAGTTTTGATATTGCTTTTGTGTAATTTTACTCAAATGTAGTTGAGTCTTGTTGTCGTTGATGTTCTACAACTGTTGTATCATTTAAAACTTTTTGCTGCACTTCCATTTCAAATAATGTAATGTGTTCTCGTTTCTAATCGTGTGATTTCATTTGTTCAGCTAATTTGGAAGCTTCTTTTTGGTTAGTCGCTGAATGAAATTAGGTTGCAATTCTATATTGAATAGCTTTTTTCCAAGCTCTGAATTAGTTATGCTTTTTCTGGATTTTTGAGAAACATGGCCTTGTAAGCTGGTCGTGTTGTTAAAGTTTGCTTGGTAACTCATTGAGCAGGTACCTCATGGCATCAAAGTTTTTCTTATTGTGCAGGATATGTGATGGTGGTATGTATGTCATATGTTTACTGAAATGCCATCCAGCTGACAGACAAACAACTGTGATGTGAGTAATTGTTACTAGTAGTTTGTGGTGTAGGCTTCTAAATCAGTTAGGCCTCTTCAGTTAATGCTTGATCTTAGGGCTATCAATCTGACTTTGCTTTGCAGCAATCACTAACTTTTTTTCTGTTTTGGGCAATCAATCTGACTTGTGCTTATTGAAGTTCTAGTGGCAGGATTTTTAGGTGTGCAATTATCACTACCTTTTGCCTTCCCTTTTCTTGGATAACAATCTTTGCGCCTACACTTTTTTTTTTGTGTTTTCATTTATTGCTATTGTGGCTTTTCCTTTCTCTGATCTTATTGAATGCATATGTTGGTCCCCCATGTTTGTCCTGTGCTTGTGCATGTTGACTCGGTTTTCTTGGAAGTTTTTATTTTTGTCCTGTAAAGAGCCATGCTGGGGGTCTTTTATCTTCTCGGAAACTACTAAATTATAGGTAGAGGAGAGTGGAAGTAATATTCTCAGAGTAATGCTCTTATTGCTCAAGGAACGTTTATACTTATGGAGTTTTTGTTTTTAGGGGAAAGACAGCAATTGAAAGGTACGTAGTTCGAAGTGGTGTTGGTGCGTTCACCGTCATGGAGTGAGTTACCGCTAACATTTCATTCGATATCAGCAGACGGTAGGCTTCTTATGCTTTTCTGTTTGCAGGTAGACGACTTGCACCCATGGAGATGGAATTTTCTTCCGGTAAAGGTGCATACTAGTACATTGAATTTGCATCGGTTTTCTTTGTTATCCCAACTTGGCTAGAACACATAGTAGTCAGCAGTTAGGCATCTGCATACTTCATGCTTGCTTGTAATGCAATCATCCTTTTTTCACATTTGATTTTCAATTCAATCAATGAGCGAGGTTGGGTGCTGACTTATGTTATCAGAAGTAGCTTCATCGCTGTGAAATAGCGTGGGCCTGCAGGGCCTTCTTTTGGGACTCAAACCCCGGGAGTTTACCAATGTTATAAACTGCACATGGTTGTCTTTCAGTCTGTGGCGAAACTAGCATTTTCATTAAGGCTACTCATAATTCAGGGTCATTGAAATTGTTTCGCGGGACACCTGTTCAGTATTTTTATTGTTATTTTATTAAAGTCCTTAGTTTCTAGTTCCTCGGCTTTTTTATTTGTAATTCAGGAGCTATTTTAAAAGTCTCGCGATACGTCTACTCAGTTTTTCACTAAACACAATTTTATTTTAATCTCTCAACTTTTATCCACTACTTCATTTAATAATTTTTATTCCAAATTTATTAAAATAAAAAATGTTCATTAAAATAAAAATATTACATTAAAATTAAAAATATATTAAAATAAAAAAAAATATTAAAATAAAGTTCATAATTTCTTAAAATAAAATAATAATATATGAAAATAAAATTTGGTATAATTCTTCACTATTGTTCCATAGATGTTCTATCAAATCTGCTCGGAGAGGATAATATTGCTCACGATTACGAATATCGGTGAACCTTTGGATATATATTGCAAAGTTGGATTGGTCTCCCTGTGATGCATTCACTTGATGGTCGTCTCCTTCTCTTGTTCAGTTTGTCACGGCGTAGCCTTCGTCTTCAACGATCATGTTGTGTAATATGATACACGTGTACATTATATTTGTCATATGATGTCTGTAGTACAAACGTGCGGGTCCTCATATAATCGTCCATCTCGCCTGGAATACCCCAAAGACTTTTTCGACGTCCTTTCTAGCCGACTCTTGCTTTTGTTTGAATAAACTTGTTTTTTCATCTCCTGGGTAAGTAAATGTTTTAACAAATGTAGCTCATTCAGGATATATTCCGTCTGTCAGATAATACACTTGGTTGTAGGTCGTACCATTTACGACATATTCAACTGTAGACGTCCTCCTTGTTAATATGTCGATGAAGATAAGCGATTGGTTCAAGACATTGATATCGTTGTTAGAGCTCGTCACCCCGTAATAGGCGTGTCAAATCCATAGATTTGCGCGCTGACCACAGCCTCCAGTATAATCGTAGGATGTCCATGGTTACCTCGTGTATATTGCCTTTTCCAGGCCGTTGGACAATTCTATCATACCCAGTGCATACAATCAACTCTCCAGAGCATCCCTGGAAAGCTGTGTTGTTCTTCGTGCATTGTGTGGAGTCGCTGAACATCGGTAGTAGTCGATTTTCTCAAATATCTGCTACCGAAAACTTCTACGACACACTAACAAAAAAATCTTCAAACAATGGTTGGCAGTGGACTCACCGAGATGTAAATATTCATCAAACAAATCACCAGAACAACCATATGTCAACTGTCGTATTACAGCCGTACATTTTTGAAGTGGTGAAATACTAGGGAAACCAATCGCATCAAGAGTTTGGCGAAAATAGTCGGAGTGATTTTTGACGGCCTCCACGATCCACAAAAATAAATCCATCCTCATAGGAAACCTACGCCGAAAAGTATCATCATTGTAGATGGAATTTTCAGAAAAATAGTCATGAACTAACCGTTCGTGACCACTCAAACGGTCTCAGTTAATATAGCGTCTTTGTTTTTTTCACGGCTTCGACTGGAGGATTCATCATGTAGTATGATTTGTTGTACTAATTTCAACATCTCTTCTTCAGCAGGATCATTCCATATAGATTGCTTGAAATTATCTCGAATTTTTTTGTACTCCTTGTCATCAAAAGAGGAGGAAATATTTTCAAGTGCAAATTCTTCCATTGTTTTGTTTTTGTTGTTTGAAAAATAATCGAAAAAATCGTTGGGATCCATTGAAAAAATATTTGGAGAGAAATTTTAAGAGTTGAAAGAGTTTGGGGGAGAGAAATGGGTGTTTGAAGTAAACAAATGATAGAAAAAAATATGTTTATGGGGTATTTATAGAAAATGGGTAAAACTAGCCATTAAGGATCAAAAGGATAGTTTTTCAACCCCCAACGGTACTCCAACGGTACCGTTGGAGTAAATCTGATCGTTGGATCAAAACAATCCATCGGTCAGATTTTGATTTTTTTAAAAATAAAAATAAAAATGTCAGGCGTGGGGCCAGTGGGCCTCGCGCCTGATAGCTAGACCGTCATCCTATAGGAGGACGAGCTAGCAGACCGAGACGCAGTAACGCTTCCCGGTCTGCAGGGCTAGGAAGGGGGTTGTTGTGGGCAGCCTAAGCAAGTGTTGAACATGTAGAAGTGTATAATAAAAAAAATACTTAGAGATAGTATATAACATTAAATACAAGAAATTAGGCTCGTAAAATATATATATGGGCACTTGAGTCTATACAAATAAAAAATATACTCAAATTTATAAGAAATGACATTAGAGCTTAATACTCAAATAAGATTAATTAGATTTTATGTACTCAATCCTCTTTATGAAAAAGCATAATTAAAAAATGACAAAAAAATGGACATAACTCATATAAGAGGACTAACTTATTATTATATGTAAAAATATAAGGACTAAATTATTAGTTTAGGAATAACTAAGGGCCCGCTTGGTCCTAAGTCCCTAGCTTCGCCCCTGCAGTTCCAGTTTAGTAAGAGGAGTTTTCGTGCCCAAGCTGTTGGGTTTGGAATTTTCTACTGCCTGTTAGTTCTTTACAATGTTGACAATTGACATCAATAGATAAAGATGGTATGGCGTCATGTTTCCTTAGATTTGTGGCAGTTGTCTCACATCTTTCAATCTTAAATAGGAGGAGTCGCCTCCAATCTCCATTTATGGATCTCTCATTTATGTATTTCGTGAATTGAAGATTCCAATGGCCGGCATTTTTCTGTGGGTACGATCAAGTTGGTGCATTTGTCTTCTTGAAGAATATATATACCTGTGTGGCAAAGTTAGGCTAACGATAAGGGTGAAGTTTCTTTACATCAATTCTAATTGTATCTTTGGATTCTCCAATTATTTCAACTGTGGCATTCCAAACTAGTCAGTGAACCAAATTTCAATTCAGTTTGGTTGGGTTTTGTCGGCTTGGTAGTCCTAGTAGGCGGGATAAGAGACTTGGTCCTCGAAATGACTAACTTAACTAGAATCTATGCCCCCAAAATTTCCGGTTGGAATAAAATAATTTTCGGCTAGAAGACGACTTTCTGTATAATTGTTTAGATATTAGTGTTGACAGCATATGAAGATTGGCCCAATCCCGAAAAGGGCAACGTTGAAATTGAAAATGTCGTACAAATCCATTCTTCCTTGTTTTTCTACTTTAATGAGAAAGCAACTTCTCTGTTTAATTGTTTATTGACAAAATTAGAAAAATCAACTCTCTGTTTAATTTGCCTCTGTAATTGAAACTCTAGTGCTCATCAGTCGTCACTCCTGTAAAAGTATAATATATTTTATTCTCTTTTGAAATAATAACTTGAAACTAGTGATTAGTTATTAGTTGTCGTCTCATGTCTGTGCTTACGCTTCGTATTATCTCAGGCGACAAGATAGATTAAATAACTAGAGCAAGTTTGTTTCCGTTCATTTATATTATTGGTTTCTAATAATCATCTAAGTATTCCAGCTGTCATAAACTGATGTGATTGGTTTCTATTCTCTATCGTTATTATATGTTGAGAGCTGATTATTCAGGTAGATATGCACTAATAGAGTTGTCAATTTGTCAGTTAATCACACTTTGCTTATTGAACTAGGTATTGTATTAGAAAACTATAAGTCACAAATCAAACCGTCAATAGCAGAAATCAAAAATGTTGAAATTGTTGTTGAATATAAAATTGGTAATGGGATAGGGGAAATCTGTGATTGGTTTGGTTTTGTGTATCATATCATTTCATGTGTCTACGTCTCTGTGAGTCCAATTTTTTTCGGTGTGGAGGCCCATTTTGACGAAGTCCAACTTCATTCATGCAGGAATTGATTAGCGCAACTGAGTAAAAGATAAGAAACGAATGTGTGTGGGAATATTCAATCTTTTCCTTGCCTTCATTCTCTCTTCTCTCTCTCCTCTCCCACAAAATTTGTTCTCACCATTGCCATTTCTAAAATTCACCACACCTTTTAGTCTAATTGTGTTATTGCTTTAGTCATTTAGGTTTCGTTTAATACTACAATATATAATACATAATAATTTATAATAATTAATGATGAGTGAATAATAAAAAAATAGAGGAATAATATATCTTTTAATAAAATGTTATATGCTCTACAAAATATATTATATATTGTTGCCAATAAACGAGCTTAATCTTGAATAAAATATCTAGTGTTAATTGAATTTTAGGTTTTATATAAAATTTGCATTCCTTAATTTTTGTATAAAAACAAAAGTACCTAATGAGATAGAGTATTAGTGTTATTGAGTGTTATAATCCATAAAAATAATTACTGATTGAATTCAAGGGAAAGAAGTGTAAGCAATGAAGTTGGGATATGCAGTTG
>CAODLS011245527.1:0-11318 GCA_948243855.1 Flueggea neowawraea
ACCCTCTAATTCAAGTGTATAAAGGCCTTCATCATCTGATGAGAATGATGATGACCGAAAATCTGATCCATTACTCTTGAAAGAACCTGATGATAGAAAGTCACGAGTGTCAAAGAAAGTGTTCTCCTCATCATCTGTTTCCTCATCCGCAGCATCAACCCTTTCATTATCATCATCACTTTCACTAGCTGTTCCTTCTGAAACATAAAACAAATAAGATTGAAACCTCATTGACTGTCAAATTAAACAAAACATTGAAAACTTTCCATAGTGCCATTCTTTGACATGCTTTTCAGCTATCATAATATAAAACCAGAAATTAAATAAGAACGGCAAACTAACCCAATTCATAGGTTCAATTTCAACAAAATCAAAACAAGAAAACTAACCTGATGCATAGGGTTTTCAACATTTTCAACAACAATATGACAAGCAAATTCACCTGATGCATAGATTTTCAAAATTTTCAACAAAATTTCAACTTACCACTAAACTTATCTTGTCTTGTAGACAAAGCCTCTTGATCATTAAACTGCCTCTGGCTCTCATCAACTACTGTATTCTCAAGGTCAACTTTCTCTGTCTACACAACAGAATAAAAAATTCAGCTTCTGCACAATTAAAAGGAAGATCTCCCATGATGAAAGAGAACATTCACTCAAACGGTGAAAGTTGGATATATCACTAGACAAAGTTGAACAATGATTACCCTAAAAATTTGGAACTATAGCTGCAGTCCAACCACCTAAAAACACTTATTCAAAAATATATCTTGGTGCAAAATAATTACAAACATGCTACATTCACATGATTTATAGACTAACGACTTATTCACTGCTCCCTTACAGTACAAATAATTCTTGAAAAATTAAATAACTTCTAAAGCCCCGGAATGCTATTGCAAACCTTCCTCACTTACAACAATGTGTGACATTATCCAATGTTGAATACGTGCAGACAAGTTACAGCCTAATTATTCTACAGAAAGAAAACACACAGTTCATTCAACACCCCAGACAAATTAACTGCAAAACTCTTCATAAAGCCACTAATAACGCCCAATGCTCTGGTCACCAGCAGTCAGCACACTAGATCTGCCAGTTCCAACAGTAGTCAACAAAGGGGCTTCCAACTTTTGCGCCACTAATTAGCGCTGTAGTAATTCACAAATCAAAAGCAATAACCACGTTTCAAAAAAAGAAAAAAGCAATCACCATTAACCTAATTGAAGGAAAGAATAAAAGAATTCTCCCACTCTACACCAATTGTCCCAATTCACTTTACTTCGACGAGAGAAAGAAGAAAAGATGCTACTGATTATTATAATTCAATTGAGACATATAATACACAGATGTCCGAAAGACTAAACGTAAAGAAATGTCATATCCAGACGATCCTCTGTACAAAGAAATCAATCGAAAAAGTAAATTAAAAGAAATAGACCCAATACCCGCTGGAACTAACTCTTGAGATCAATGAATTCCATTAAAACGTAAACAATTCATCAGATATAAATGCTCAGAATTAATGATAATGAAGTTAATGACAGTAATTATGGAATCATTTTCTAAAATTGTTTGCATATACCTCTAACTGCCTTAACGTGTCAATGAGCAGCCACTGCTTCTGCTTCAACAGCCTAATCTGAGTCTGCAACCCCGCAAACTCACTCCTCACAATCTGCTCGCTATCCAGTATAACCGCCTCCCTCACTCCCTCCTCCTCCAGCCTCTGCCTCAACTTCTCCGTCGAGACACTGACATTCTCAAGCGGCGCCATCAATTCACTGTGGGACATCCTTGGAAACATATCCTTCACAGCCTGCAACGCCTCCATCCATGCCATTCTATCCTCCCTCGTCTCCGCCCTCAAATGCAGCCTCTTCGTTCCCGTGAATATTGAAAACCTCTTATCGTCCGATCTACTCTCCCTTACAGACGACACCTAACCGCAAAGATTTATCACAAACAAGAAATAATCATTTAATAGAATTATTTATTAAATATTAATCATTTAATAGAATTAGTAATCACAAACAAGAAAGAACAAGAAACGGCACGGCGTCGACTCAAGATTAAATTAATCGGCCAACCTTGAGGTGGATTTCGCCGACGGGATTGCGGCGGGGAAGGGACGGAAGGGAGTTTTTGGTGCGGGAGATTCGTCGTAAAGATTCTTCGCCTATGACTTTGGATCCTTTTTCGGTTTCTTGATTGACAACGATTTTATCAGGGCCGTGAATCTTGTAGTAAGATAAAACGCCGTCTTGTAACACAAACCACCGCGGCCTCCATCCTTTCCCGTAGTTCACCCACTTGTACAGAATCCCCGAGATTCCGTTCCCTACTATGTCGTTTATCTTCACGTCCACTTGCGGCTCCCTTACTAACGGCACCGTATTTTCCGGAGCAGTTACAACTCGTTGGCTAAGACGGTTACTATTGTTAGAATCCACTGCGATGTTGTTCGCCGCGGCGTGGTGGTTGTTGAAGTTGACTGTTGAGGTCGATCGGATGTGAGAGTTGGATCTGGACGCCATTGCCATGGGAAGGTCGGGGAGTGGCTTGGCCGGGGAGTGATCGGAGACGGTGGAGATACAGCAAAACGGATGCATAGGGGAAGAGATATTTCTAGTTCGAAAGGGTGACGTGGCGGCGACGAGCGGATGAGAAGATAGTGAAAACGATTTTCATGAGAGTTGCCAAAAAAACAAGGAAGAAAAAATGTTACGGAGGAAATGATGATTGATGATTTATCGGTTAGGAAATTTATAAGAAGGAGAGACTCGGCGGAGAGAGAAAGAATCCGGCGGTGAGGATTGAATATGGAAGTTAGTGAGAAAACACAGATTTTATATAATGTGAGCGAGAGAGAAGTTTAAATATGAAGCGGTTGGTTACTGAGTTATGACTTATGACTCCTTTTTGTTTGTGTCCTTTCTTCTACTCAGGAGGAGTGCTTGGGTGCAGCCGGGTGCAGCACTAGGAAAGCTGGGAATCGCCGCCGGCATATTCTGGGTGGATACGTGGAGAGAGTATAGTGTGTGAAAGGCGTGATTAGGTGGAGGTCTAGGTACGCGGTTGAACCGGGTTCGGATTGGATTCGGTTTGGGTTGGATTATTTACAAGGATTTTGTTCTTTTGTTGTTCCCCGCCATTTCGAATTGAAATTTTGGGGGGGTTTAATTGGGGGTAACGATTGGGGACTATGATCACTACTATTTATTTACTTTGATGGATTTCTGGAAGGTAATTATTAAAGTGCTTCCTTTTTTCGTTTACTAATGATATATTAGAGTAAGGTTTTTTTTAAAAAAAAAAACTTTTTGAAACTGCAATGATTTTTTTTCTTGACAAGTTATATTTTATTTACTCATATTCAATAGCGGTTTTAGAAAGTTTTTAAAATGAGATTCATATGTTAAAAATGAAATGATATTTTTTTAAAATTAAATATTTTAATCAAAATTTTAAATTTATAATAATTTTATATGAAGAAGAGACAATAGTTATAAGTTTTTTCAATGACTTTTCATACTTGAAATACATTATCACTAATAAGTATATACATCATTTTGTTTCACTATCAACTATCAAGCTAATAAATTAAACAAAAATGCATATAATATGATATTAAAACAAAATTTTAGTGGGATGCAATACTAAAAATATATATTTTTTCCATACAAAAACTAAAAATATAGGAAAAATTAATATAAATTTATTAAAAAATTTATTTGAGATGTGGGATCCTTCCTCCATGTAGATTTGCAATGCTCATACTAAAATTCGAACTCACCATCTTTCATAGTTAATATTAACTTTAGCACTAATAAATTACAAATCATAGTCACAATTGCATTTCCCAACATTAACATAATTGAAATGAAGATAGATATGAATATATCTACAAGTTGCGAGGTAAGCACAGTGGGACGGGAACACAGAATCAGTGCCCAAAAATGAATGAGGCTGGCTGGTTGGGGACACGGGCTTCGAGGGGTTACACGTGGCAGAAGAAACGTAACAGGAAACAGAGGCGGGTAGAATCCCGTTTACCGTGAGTACGGGACAGAGAAATGGCGAAAGGAAGTACCGAATGTTATCTTCTCTGTAAAGTGATCTGCTGACGTTGTCCTCAGCCCGACGCAGTCAATCCTCACACCCCATCTCGTCCCTTCATCTCTTCCTCCCTAATTAATCTTTGTTTTTATAGTCTTTTAATTGATCTTTAAAATATTTAGAGTATATACACAAAACTTTAACGAAAAAATTCTCAATTTTTTTCTCAAAAGGAAAATTAAAATTAAATACTGATTTCTATTTTTGACACCGCTAAAGCTATCTTTAATTATTTAAATGACTAATGTATATGCCATAAACTACATTGATTCAATTATGATGGTCTTTTTTACCAAAAAAAAGGACTGATTTAACAAACGATAATCAATTTTGACATCGTGGGCAAGCAACCATATGTGGAATCATGTGAAGTTGCTATCACATATCAATTTTATTTGATGATCCCTGTGAAAAAGTCGTTAAAAATGTGGACGCCAAACTCACAAATTTGTTGATTCTCAAATCTCTTGTTATTGTTACCATGAAAAAAAAATATTGAGAAGAAAGGCTAGAGTTGTGTGGAAAAATTGAGTGTGGAAAGTTGTTAAAAAACTGATGGAATCGGTACCGGTTTAATAAATAAACAGTATAGTAAATGGTGGTTCTAGTTACCTACTTCGATTCCGGCGGAAGCATAACAGCAGATAGCAGCTGCAGGACCAGGTTTCGATGTTGGTCTCGCGAGCAAACCACGTTCGGATAGTCGACGGGAGTGCTAGACTATTTTGCAGTCTAGATGCCATGCGGATCGAGATCATCGACTGATGATCATGGTGCAAAGAGATGGAGGAAGGAAGATAGATGGAAGGATGGATGGATGGGGAAAGGAGAATCATCTCTCCTTTTCTCTTCTTTTTCTTTTCTTTTCTCCTCCTTTCTTTTACATCTCTCATTTTTTCTTTTCTTTTCTTTTCTCCTCCTTTCTTTTCCTTATTTTTTCCTCTTCTTTTTCTTTTCTTTTTTCCTCCTTTCTTTTCCTTCTCCTTTTTTTCTCTTTTGTTCTTCTTCTCCTCCTCCTCCTCCTCCATATATATAGGCAACCAAATGGGCATAATGGGCCTTTATGGGTCCAACTCAATTGAGCTTACCAATTGGTCTCAGTTTACGGTCCCGGTTCACACCTTGACCGACTGATTCGGTTTACCCGTCATGGGCGGACCGCTTTTTCTAAGATCTCTCACTCTCAGATGACGGAACCATAACTCGTCATGGATCATGATGGAACTAATATCAATCATGATAATGACCTCGTGTCATATATTATCATGCAACATGCTTAACACTTATGTAACCATACTCAATCCTTTCGTCATACAGGCAAATAGACTGTGTGATCAGCATACGATATGAGTGTATTTGTTATACACATGTTATAGTTATATAACAGCTCATAACACAATCTTGCTAGAAGGTGTTTTTCGCAGAACAGCTTCATTCTGCTAATGTGTATGTAACAACAGCTCAGACTGCTGGAATGTATGCATTCTCCTAGTTTGTAACCACACAATCGCTACTTTTGAATTTTTCGATCTCACAAAAGTTTTACTCATAGCTCACACATCATGTGACGTACCACATAAGAGTCGGCTTAGCGAACTATTAAGACTAGTGCGAATGCGTCTAGAAATAAACTTTTTCTCTTACATCAGACAATCCACATTGCCAAGTTTACTTGCTCAACTAGTCACGCTTGGTCGAATCAATCATGACCATCAATGACAAGCTAAAGTAGTCAAACTCAAGTACATGTTTTGAATGTGTTAAGGGTTATAAGGGTAGGTAGTACTAAGAACCATATGTTCATGACAGGGTCTCACACTAGGAAAAATGAGATCGTTTTTAATCTTTTTCATCCATATGGTCATGTAAATAGTACACATGGTATGATCTTGTGTTATGGTGTTCATTCCTTCCCTTGGAGGAGTGCATTTTTATACTACATTATCAACACCACATAGAAAGTTCGGTTACGATGTGTTTCTCCATCTAACCTTAATCCACACTTAACAGGAGTACTTCCGGATTTAAGACAAAATATGCTAAAAGTCTCTCAATTTTAGCATCTGATCATTTAATGATCGACATAAAAATTTATCCTATAGCGTACGTATCTTTTCATACGATTTTTTCTTGCCTTTTATAATGAACTCACAATTGTAAAATGCAAGACGACCTCTTGATATGAACGCACTCTCTTTCTACATTCAAAATTAGACTCATCTTAGTTCTTCCCTCAACAAACTGGAAAAATTAAGGTAAGCACCCGTGTGAGTGGGTTACTTTTCTGTCCAACATACTTTCACACTCAACGCTACAACAAATGGTAACTCTCAACATTTGTGCTCGTGTATTGCTTATAATGATCTTATTAAAGATCATGTTTTAAGGGATAACGCATTTCGTATGTCATGCGGGTCTTAAGGAACTTATTCCTTATGGGCTTTTATTAACGGATCTACAATTACGTCTCGCATGGACTTACATTTCAAGTTCACTTATCATTGTGAAACTTGTGATCAAATTCACTTGTCCTTGTGCAACCAAGTCATTTCCACAATATGATATTTGGTCTCGATTTGCTTAGACTTATGAAAGATCTTCTAGATCTTTAAGTAATTGAGGTCGATTGTCATTAAGAATTGTTGAAGATTTTTTAGGTGGTTAGTGCTAAGTGGTCCATTCCACTATATAGCTAACATTCATATTGCACTGCAACTAACGAAGATATGGTCTCAGCTTCTCTTTCCACACACTTATATATGTGTTCCTCACTATTATGTGGAGTGATTATTCTGTAAAGTAAGAACACATAACTATATATGAACTTTCCTATAGTTCGCATCATTACATGGAATAGTCACTGTGTCTTATTGTATCGTAAGCCTTTACGATAACACAATACGTTGCAAAGCCTCTAAAGCATCCAAGTATCTAATTCGCTGCTTTTCAACATCATTCTTATGTGTTAGAACAATATTTGCTGGCTAACTTAATTGCATAGCAAACTCTAGGCATTATACACATCTAGGCATTAACTTATGTATTACAAGACATGATCTTGTAATCAACACATGTACTCTATATTATAAAAAATATGCATATGACATTAGTATAAAGAACATTCCTTACACGTTCTTCCTCTCACATAGGTTTATGGACACATGCACTTACTAAGAGACTTGCTCTTAATCACGGGATATATATAGGTTATGCATTTTTGCATCTTGAAACATTCAAGTACTTTGTTGATCTATCTCATAGAGAAGAACAACAACTCACTCAAACGATCTCTTGGAGTTTGACTCCAAGGTCAACCCATAATGTATATCTCAAAGTTGGATCATGACAAATCTTTAGAGTCATTCAAGTATGCTAGACCAATTCTAGCTACGAGTGTGATGTTCACACTAAGTCAGAATGACAAGATTCATCTTAGCATTATCATAACATACATGAATATACCATCTTTCTCGAAAAAATGTCTAAGGTCTTACATTGGACAATGAAATGATTAGGGTAAACCATGTAGGTTTCTTCTCCAAATTCTCTATTGAGAATTGGACAAAGAAACCAATAGGATAAACCTTATAGGTATCTACTCCGAATTCTCTATTGAGAAAAGAAGTCTCTATATTTCATAATGTAGGTCAAAGCATAGACTAGTTCGAATAACCAAAGTCTATTCGATGAAGGTAAATCTTTCAACAAGTTGGACAATCTCATTAAGGAAATTTCCTTTAAACGATTATCGATGTCTTACTCGATATACCGTTCACGTATCCATTTATCTCCAATGAGTACTCGCCCTTTGGGTAGATCAACAAGTTTTCAACATGGTTCAATCTCAAATGTCATTTGTACTTTCATTGTTTAATCCATATTACTCTCATTGGGATGAGTGAACATTTAACATAATCATATGTTCGCCATTGACTTATGGGCTTGCTAAAAGGATCACAATCGATTCATTTATCGAATACATGTTGTCATAAGACTTCATTTATCAAAAAAATGTCATAGTGAGACTTTATCTCTTTTAGTCTTATGCATTTTCAAAAATTCTTCCACTGGGTTCAAGATCCATATAAGAACTCTATTGGATATGCATTTTTGAAATGCTCCTATTGGATTTAAGTTCCCTATAAGAACTCCCACTGGATTCAAGTTTCCTACTCCCACTGAAAAATAGGAAGTCCCACTAAAATCAGGATAAGGAACATCCGCACACGCTTGAGATAAATGAGATAAAAGTTGAATCGTTCCAAGATATAGTCGATACATCCTTTCCGGAGAAAGAGATAACAATCGCACAAATTAATGGATCGATCTCCTGAGATTTTAAAATCCAAGGCCTCAATGGATGCATCCCTTTCAAAGAAAGAGATAACAATCACTATTTGAGATTTTAAAATTCAATGATGTAATCTAATGATTTATATTACTTAAATTTCTACCTCATCCTCCTCAAGAATTCTCCCACTCGGATGGAGTGATCTTGAGGGACTTAGTTCTTGAGTCTCAAATAAAGTGAAATCTTTTCCACTTTAAGCCCAACTAAGAAATCTATTCCCTAAGGAATATATTTCATATAACTCTTTACTATGTCAATTTCTCATTATCCCACGAGGATTGCATCATTTGACACAGCAGGGTATCTAACACCTCACGCCTCTTAGTATTTTCAACCAAGGGGTTGTGGATATTGGCAATGCATATCTTAGTTTCAAGTGGTGTAGGTCATACGCTCGACCAATCCACAACTCATGAGATATACAAGTAATGAATCTAGAGAGCATACAGATTGTTGAACTTTGTGGCCTTTGTCATCATAGTTCTCACCATATTGAGGAGAGTTTAATTTCTCGTCTCCGTTATGCGGACTTTCGCGGAGTATAGGAACAAATAACTTATGTTCATTTTCCTTTCATCACACAAAGCTTTGGACATGTCTTATAGACATTCATGACCTTAGTCGATGCATTAAGATTTATTTGATTCTCATCTTGACTAACAATAAGTAAGAATCAACTTGGGTATTCTTACTTATGAGAAATCAAATAGATATGATTGCACCTTTCACAGTCATATATACAGGAGTGATGAAGCATCAGGCTTTAGCCCTGACCTCTCATTCTTTTGACATTATACATCAAAAGTGGATTAATAGTAATGAAAATTTAGCTTGAAGTTCCTTTTGAAATGGCTTCATTTCTCTAGTATTCCTTATTGCAATGCTTGCCATTAGACAACTTGAACTTACACAATTGCCTAATAGTCCCACTTCAGCTAATCTATCTATTCGATTTTGCTAAAGTGTTCGAGTTACATGTATTAACTTCACATAATCCTTCATGATTACGTGAAGTAGCAACAAATGAAAACTGGGTTTTCTAATAGTTAGGTCATTTACCTTAACTAAGAAACCACTTTTAGTGCCAAAGTAGCTCCCACTCAAACACAATCTAACAAATACCGTTATTGTTATAACACAAATTGAATGTAAACTTCAATAAGGTTACGACATAATTTATTGCAAGAAAAGGTTTGGTTTTTCACAAGACTAGCTCGCACAAACCAACACCTTCAACTCCCATTTTTGAGTTGTTTCTTGCATGCTCAACTTGTTCCTTCTTAGAACTAGTTGGTGTTCAATGAAGACATGTCAAAAACTTCATTGTGAGGATCCTTAAGATTGAATAAGCTGTCATCTAACGACGAAATTCAAGTAAAGAACATTGAACAAGGAAACTCTTCTCACTTATGTGAGTTTGAGCTACATTCTCTCAAAGGTTCATCGGCCCATAGGTGATGTGCCTTTGGTAGCTAACATTTGACTCACAAAATGTTAATGTTGTTCATGTTCAAGGATTTTCTCGAAATTCTATCTATCTCTCACTTCTCAATGACTTAAGGTTCTTAAACTTTTTCCTTGCCTTTGTATTGGAATTTATCTAATAGAATTAGACAGTATCAAATTCCTCAAGATCTCAAGCATGAGATAATCGTGGGTTAGGTACAACTTGATTTGCTCCTAATTTCTAGGCAAGAAGTGGATAACATCTTGGACCTGTCCTTGACCAAACAATGATCAGAATCACTAGCTTTCTAATTATGTAGGCCTTATGCCTCTACTTGCACGATTAGGATACTCGTAACAAGTATCAGGGTTGATGGTCAAAGACCACGAGCTCTAGTTAGTGTCACGCCAACTAAATGCTCCTTAAATGCAATTTGCAAATGATTGCATCTTGATACTTGCAAAAATATCCAAGTGACTTCATCATCTTTTACACTAACAAGATGATGGAAGTAATGGAATTTCTTATTTCAACATCTTATAGACAATTCAGTCCAAAGTGTTGAGTGATATTCTATTCCTTATTGAATTTGGTCATAACCAAGTTCATGGGGCACGAGCTTTTACTCTTAGAGTACACACTAGATTATCATAACCTAGGAGTTACGATTGTTGCCGCCTAACCCTAACATAGCTCAATATACGTCCATGTATGGCTCGGCATCAATCGATTTTACAAGCAGTTGTTGAGTCGATAATCACACTAGAAGGGGGGTTGAATAGTGTGATATTAGAAGCTTTCGAAAATGATTGCGGTAAAAGAAAGAACACCAAGAACTTATAGTGGTTCGGCCAACTCGATGCCTACATCCATTACCTAAGTATCACCACTTAGGATTTCCACTATCAATCTTCTCAAAGATTACAACTTCACTTTCTAGCTAAGTGAGAACACTTACAAGTTTCTTGATTCTGGTTTAAGAACAAAAACCAACCTAAGAATCTACCCTTGATCCCTCTCACAATCACTCTTTTCAAAGATGTTTACAAACACTCACCAACAGATTAAAAGCTAGTGATACAAGTAAATAAATAATGAATTTTAAGAGTAAATACACTTGTATCAATAAAAGAGAGATTCAATGCTTTGATGCTTGGTAGTTGTTAGAAATCAATGCTAAGATATTTTCTTCTTAGTTTCTGGTCTCCCAAGCATGTATTTATACTATTCTCTTCATTTCAGACCGTTGTGGGATGTAATGTAGCTGTTATGGCATTAAATGAGGCACATTTAATGCACTGTCAGAGTCTTCTCGCGTACGTGACATTAATCTTACGTACATTACCTGACTTGATATTCAGCACACGTATGTGATAAGTACATACACGTACATTCATCA
>CAODLS011245840.1:0-16247 GCA_948243855.1 Flueggea neowawraea
TTACACTTAAAAAGTCTGGATGAGCATGTGTATACTATGATGGTTAATGGCCTTCCTGAGCAAAGTAAAGCGTAAGTCTTTTTGTTTTAGTGTAGTTTTTGTACTCTTTTTGTACTCTGTTTGTACTCATATGACATTGAAGATGGATGATTTGTTTTGAAATAGATGAATAGCAGCAAATGTAATGTGAATATTAGTATTTTTAGTTTCAAGTATCTTTTGAATGAACATAAATGTAAATTTTTTAAATTTTATAATGAAATGTAAGTATCTTTGTTGTTAATCATTTTGTTGGCCTGTTACTACATGTTCTTCCATTGTGTTTTGCCTAACCACATATGTTGCAATGTTTCTTTGACTTCTGTTTTGATGCAGCTTTGATTCTTCTTTTTTTACGTCTTCTTGGTTTGCTTCTTCCAATTGGTTCCAATACTATATCCTCTTTGACTTCATTTGGTATTGGAATTGCTTGAATTGTATGAATTAGATAGACAATTAGAGTATATGCTACCTGAAGTTCCCTGCTAGTGTAGTATCCTAAACAGTGTTGATATGGGTCTACTTTTTTTTCCAGTAGTTACTGCTAATACATGTTCACATGGGAACTCATCTATCTGAAACCTATAGCATATGCATTTTTGTTATTGTAGGTTCACAACATGCGTTTCTTAGCTGTCTTTAACCATGTAAATGTAGTTAGGTGTTGGCTTTACCTACAAAATGGATTATGTGCTTGTTATGTACTCTTCATGTACTCGAAAAAAATTGTAAGCTAAATAATTATTAAGAATGTACACTAGTTGTACTCTTGTTGTACTCAAATGAATCTTCAAGTCATGAAAATTTTAACTAACTCATTAGGGGGGTTTGGTTTTGAAAGTAATATTATGTACTCATAATGTACTTTGGTTGTACTCATTTTAGTTAATAGCTAAGAGATACTATATAGTGTACTCTATTTGTACTCTGCTTGTACTTGTATAAATAAAGAGAGAGGATTGCAATAGGAAGCTAACCTTCATAGTAGTGGCATAAGTCATGTTTTGTAGCATCTTTTTTTTTCATACTTTTCTGTTAGTATGGTAGATGTTCTTGTTGCTATCTCCCTGTTTGTATTGCTCCAATCATGCACCAATGATCTCAAAGTTTCAATTAAGGCTTTTATTGGAAGCTCTCTTGCTGCATTATTTGTGGCATTCATGGATTCCACAATGTTCAATGTCATAATAGATTTTCTATGCTCTATTGCATACAGAACTGCCCATTTTTCATATCTAATGTCTTCTTCCAAATAGTGTTGTATTTGGTTGTCCAACTTTCCTAGTTCTGTCATGTAATGGTTGAACTTATGTATAGTGTACGCTTTTACTTTGTTCATAAACAACCTGGACATTTTCTTGGTTTTCTTCTTGAATTTTGTCTTCAAGTTTTTAAGAATGTAATATGTACAAGCATAGTGTCCAACACCGGGATAAACAGTAGCTACTCCTTTTGTGATACTTTCAAATTTGTCCAAAATAAAGCACATTCTCGGTCTGTACTCATATGTTTTTTTGAACATTTGAAAAACCATGTGTATGCAACATCATTTTCTAAATCAACCACTGAAAAAGCCAATGGGTATATCTTACCTGCAACATTTTGTGTACACGATGTGATTAAAGTTCTACCATATGCTAATTTTAAGAAAGCTCCATCAACAACAACAATTGGCCAGCAATGTAACGATCTTTCAATTCAAGAAGCAAGTGCAATGAATAGATACATGAATGTACCATCTGGTTTTTTCTCCAATTAAGTAGGTCGGTAGTTCATGATAGGATTTAAGTATATCGGTAGTTCAGTAGATATAAGTAGGTCAATAGTTCGTGATAGGATTTTAATGGGTTACCGAGTACTTGCTCTAGTGATTTCTCCTTAGCTCTTCATGCCATGACATAGTTGGTTTTAATCCCAAAGGTATTTCTCATATCATCTTATATTTGTCTCGGGCCATAAGCCGTCTTCATATTGATGTACTTTTTTTAATCAGTTCAGCAATGAAGATAGAAGTGGCCTACCTAATGTTGTTGAATCTTGATTGGATTGAACAAGTGTGCACGTTTTTGAATTCTCATACTCTGAATGTACTCTTTTTGTACACAGATGAAGTCTTGATATACCAATTGCAGTCTTTGTCGATGCAACTGACACAGTAGAATCTGCTGCATGATTTGTACACTTTGTACTAAAAGTGATTGGCCAAGGCATAGTATTTGATCATTGCTTTCATTGTTTCTTTGTCTTTGAATATTTCCCTCTCTTTTATTTGAATTTGATTGGCATTATAAATGTCAAAGGCAGCTTCAACCTTACTGTTTTCACTGTCCTCCTTGTCTGAAGCAGTTCTCATGTTGTCGATGAGATCTCTTACGACTCCCGATGTGAATTCGAACATATCTTCTGTGCTTGATTTAGTTATCCTAAATTCTGCATTGATTGGTTGGCAGACCAGGTCTGTTGTGCACTCAGTTACATCTAAGATGAGCATATCTATTGGAATTAGTGTGCTTTCATCATCATCAACTACTATGAGTGGTTGGCTTTTTTACTGTTCTGATACATAAAGGGTATTTTGTTAAGTCTTTCTAATTCTTTTCCAGTTTAATATAGAAGGCGAAGCTCAAATCATCATCAATCTGGAATGCATTGTAGTTTCTGTCCAATTGATACTTGATACTGATTGTGTTGTTCCCATTTTTTATACCCAAATGGTTGTAGATTGATTGGAAACATTTGTTATAGTTACAACCGCTTTGCAGTTGCATCCTTCTTACACTGAAGTTGTTGAAATTCCCATTAGTATCCCATTCAGCACCATGTTGTAGTATTATAGATATTTCTTCCATTTTTCAGTGGTTTCCCTAAAATACAAAACAATAGTACATGTTAGAAAAGAAGCATGTGCTCCGTTTGTACTCGCATTGTACTCATTAACATAATAATGAAATGCAGTGCCATATTCATGTTTCATTCTATACTCGATATGTAATCTTGTTGCTTACATTTATGATAATGTAATATGTTGTATAATAAACTATGTATAAGAAAAGCATGTACTTTGTTTGTACTTTACTTGTACTTATTAACATAATAAATAAGTCCAGAGCCAGTTTTAATTCAATCTGTACTTAATATGTACTCATTTTGTACTCATTTTTATTTGTGCAGTAGACTCTATATTGTACTCTGTATGTGCTCGATTTGTGCTCAACTAACACTGTTATAGAAATTATGATTGCGTAAACAATTGTGTTTGACATCATATTCAACTATGTACTTGTTCTATACTCCAATTGATCTCTTCTAGTCTAATAGATTTAAGGCTTCAATATCGTCAAAGACAACTATCAGATTACAACTATGATGTCGAACAACTAATCATCATCTATGTGTTGTGTACTCCCGTTGTTTCCACTAAATAGAATCAGTTTTCCAGTAAAATCGAAAATAAGTATTGATGTATTGTGTAGTGCGATATCAAATAAATCATCACGAATGTGTTGTGTACTCATTATCAACTATGTCGTACCTGTATTTCTCTTTGATCGGCGTTGTGTACTCACAAATTTGAATTCAAACTCAATCTCTGATCAAGTAGCGTTTGATCATAGCTTGTATGACTGCTTCGATCGGCGTTGTAGATTTTTTGTGGATTGGTGTTGAAAATTTAATCTGGAGATGTTTATGGTAGGTTGCTGTCTTGGAAGGATTTCTATTTGGTTAGAATCCTGAAGTGATTTGAGTTTGAGTTCAATTTGAGAATTGAATCTGTGTTTTGGCGCCTTTTTCATGATATATAGTGTTGTATTTTTGTAAGTATTAAAGCGCTTGTTGTATTGTTGTTTCCTTTTTGAGGTATGTTGTATTTTTGTAATTTCATTTATTAAAGTATAATATTTGTGTGCTTGACCTATAAGATTTAGGATATAAGGTTTAAAGTATAGTTTATAGATGGTACTTCAAGTTTTTAACTAATATTCGAAATTACATCTTTTTGAAAAAAAAACAATAACATTCACTTGGTTTATTTAAACTTATTAAGTTGTTAAAGTTAAATTACAAGTAGTAAATGAAATTATCATATGAAACATGGTCTATGATACTATTATCAAAATGTTATAGGTTAAACCTCAGAATTGACTATATTATAAGAAAGTTCATTTAAATTCACATAAAAAATAGAAAAAGTAATATATTTTTTTTGTTTTTGGTGACTATATGAAATTCAAAGAGTTGTCTTTATTAGTGATGTAATACATCTTATTGACGAAATTGGTGAGAATATTTGATGCTGAATGAGTTGCGCCTCTAGGATGAACTAGTAGAGTTTCCAAAATACAAGGATGTAAAAGTAGATATTGCTAAACCTCAGGAACAAAACTGTTAATTTTACAAATTTTTACATTAACCTTCTCTTCGCGCTTAATGAAATGTGTCAATCTAACATTACAAACAAATCTAAAATGAAAAACAGCGGATCATTTCTCCCACAAACCACCAGCGTCCAACAAGCAACAAAAAACCGAAACGCAACCTCAAGAAAAGAAAGACGACATCACATCAACAAAATTTCCGATCGAGCCAAGAGGTTCCAAAACGACGACGAAGATGAACAGTGTGTTCTCGGTCGATGATCTCTCCGACTCCTTCTGGCGATCTCAGGATGCTTCGATGAATCGAAGCGCTTCCCAGTGGGCGTTCGAGAATTTCCTGCGGGAAATTTCGGACCCGGCCTCGTCCTCCTCCGACACTACCACCAACCACATCACCACCAATAACGCCACTACGTCGTCGTCGAAGGCCGAAGACGACGTCGTCGAGATTCAAAAACCGCAGGTTTCTTCCGATCGCAATGCGACAGCTCCAATTGATCCCGAGGAGCAGCACGCCTTCTTCAAGTCCCAGCTTGAGCTTGCCTGCGCCGCCGTTGCCATGTCTAGGGTATGTATTTAAATTTTCTATATATGTGCATGCTTAATTTTGTGTTTAGGTTTCTGTGGAAGTGTTTTTGATGAAGTTGATGCAGGTGTCGAGTGTAAAGCCTGAGGATTTATGTTCATTAGCCGAGTCTCAACGTGTCGGTGGTGCTGCGGATGCTCAATTGAGACGACGACTTATTGGTGAGTAATTTGGATGTGTTTTAGTTTGAATGAATGTTTTGGATGGAATTGTGATTTTTAAGATTGAATTAGTAGATTGAATTTCTAGGAAATGACTATTTATGAAAATAATTTTGTACTACGGAGTGATTGAGTGCTGATTATAGGCTCACTTTTGAACTGTAATTACCTGTTTTTATTGTGTATTTTGGTTACTATTGAGTTGAATGTTTGTTTTGGTTATGAAGATTAGGAGTATTGATCTAGTGGTTAAAGCTCATCTGTTAAAGGTTGGTCCTAACACCAATTTACTGTAAATTAGGGACAAAAAGGATATTGCTTTTCATCTGAGTTGAGGTCATGTGTTCCCTTAGGCTAGCATTGTGCATTTGGTTGTTGGAAAGAGAGAGTTCACATTATATCACAAAAAACTGATCGAACACAACTTCTGTTAAGAAAAAGGCTTGGTACTATATAATCATTCAACCTTGTCCTAGCACTTGTAGGTACCATTGAAGCAATTGAAGTGCAATGATAACATTTTCTTAAATTTTGAAATATGCAGATCTTTTGATGCAGTAGTTTGTTTGTTTAGGTTTCTTGAATTTATATTATTTGGGCAAAATCCTATTGTATGGCATAGTGCTTATATATTGCATGATTGTGAAGTTTGGAACAGTTCTTGGGAAGGTTTTTTAACTGCATCTTTTTCTTGTCATCAGACAGCTTTATTGGCTGGAACTCTTATATATTGATGGAATTATAACAGAAGAATTGTTGGTAATTACTGGAAATTATGGCTTGATATAGGCATTAGGCATCAATTTGTCTGTTTTGATTTTTTGTTTGTATATCTGTATTATGCATGATATCATGATTGTTTTTTTTCGTCTATGATATCCTTACAGGTTCTGATCATGGTACTTCTTTGCCACAAAACGAGGCTAATGGTGGATCAGTAGCCGTCCCAGCTGTACCAGGCATGCAACAAAAACAAGATGGGCAAGCTAAACAAACAACCAGTGGATCATCAAGGGAAGATTCTGATGATGACGATGTTGAAGGAGACACAGAAACCAATACAGATCCTGCTGATGCAAAACGTGTAAGGAGGTAAACAGAGCTCCTGCTTTCTGTTTCTGGTGCTTTTGCTTGCTTTTGTTGCAGAGACCATTTGCATACAGTGACTTGCCTTCTATGTTTCTTTCCTTACATACTTTTGTAGTATGTTATCTCTCTATTTCACTTTATTTTGGTATTAATTTTTATCTGATAGAATACTCATAATTGGTCAAGGATGGTCAACAAAGCAGCAATTGTTCTGGGATGAGATAATCTGGCACAAAAAGATTTCTGGCTAGTTAATATTTTGGATCTTTCATATGGAATTTTGTATTGAAGGTTGAACTGAACAAGGCAGTCTAATTGAGTCCTCCTATGGCTCCTAACAGGTTTGGTTGGTAGCTAATTATCAAACTGTTTTGGCTCACAGATTCTCCTTGGAATACGAAATAGCATCAGTAATAGAAGAGGAAACAGAAAATTGGATATATCAACCATTAAGGGGAACAAAATGAAAACTAATAGAGGAATATGCAAATAAATTGGCTTTCTCCTATTCATCCTTATGGTTATCTCAACTGTTAGATATTAAATTGTGTAGCACACGAATGGATAATATCGTCTTCTTTTTTCTTTTTACAGATATAATAATTCCTGACTGGGAAACTCTTCAATGAACTTATAATCTCCATGTTCTTCCCTAGCCTTTTTTTTTTGTAACTGCGCCTGCATGACTTGTACATTGTCATCAGAATTGGTTTAGGGTCAAGGACTCAAAAGTTTTTGTGACGTTCATAATAAATTCTGATATTATTTGTGGAGGTAGCAAAACATGCAGACTTTATGGGAAGGATTTGGGAACTGTCAACAGATTATTATGTGGTAATTAATTCAGATCTGAGAGAGGTTTTGCAGATCATTGAGCTGTTGGCATGCTCTTGCAGGTTTAGTGATCAAAGGATCTAATTTGGACATAGGATGTAAGAATGTCTCATCTTTAATGAGGTGTTCATCTTTGCCTGTCATTGTCTGGTTTACAACCAGAGGTTTTTGATAGAAAATGGTGGAGATCAGCGTGGATTGCGGAATGGATCAGAGGTTTCTTGATAATGGAGAAAACGAATCGATTTTTATGCTTATATTATTATTTATTTTCTAATATTTCAAGTCAGCAGGATTTAGACATGATTTAAGGTGGTAGCCATAATTAAACATTTAATAGAGATTTTCCCCAAGTAGAATTTGTTTATGGACTTGCTGTAGAATTTACTGCCTTACAAGACCTCAGTAGTGAGCATGTGCTGAAAATCTCTCTCTCTCCCACTCTCTGAAACAGTGGGTTCCATACAAGTTTCCCTCGAATTTTCAGGATTTTGGATATTTTAGCCCTAGGTAAAGTTTCAATCAGAAACCTGCCAAAAGTATGACTTGTCGATGTACTTACTCCTTGAATTAATTATGTGTAGTGCATTACAAGAGCGTCAATATCTTTTTTCCCATTATATGGGCATCTTGTTTACATGTTAATTGTAAATTATTCAGCATCATTCACGTCCCCTTTGTATGCAAACACAGCTAATAAGTATCCTCTTTCTCTTTTACATATTTTTTCATTTTCATGCAATGAGATTCAATTGTTTTCATTCATCCCTAACCCCATCATTCTTGTTCATCTTAAAACCCTTCATTCCCCTCCCTTCACCTTTTCTACTTTTATCCATTGAGAGCCCAAGTGCATAATGTGGCAAGTCTAAAACATGATTCTTTTTCGATAATGGATTCTATTTGGGTTCCATGCCCCACCTTCCTTGATCTCTCCTTCCCTTGTTTTTGTCGATTTAATATTTAGATTTCTTCTTGATGATTCAGGATGCAGTCAAATCGAGAATCTGCCAGACGATCCAGAAGAAGGAAACAACAGCAACTTAATGAACTTGAAACACAGGTTTTCCCAGGGCCCTTCTCAAATGACTACTCTTTTGACCTTTCTTGTAATTGTGATTCTAACGTTTTATAACGAATGTGGGTATTAGGTTGGTCAACTAAGGGATGAGCGTACTTCACTATTGTCACGCTATTCTGACATCAATAAAAAGTGTGATGATGCTTCCGTTAACAATAGAATTTTGATGGCTAATATCGAAACACTAAGAACCAAGGTGTGTCACTTTTTATTATGCATTTCAATATCTTGTTTGTGTTAAGATTTTCAGTTTTCAAAATTACTTATGGGCAGACGTTTAATACTTCTTTTAATAGCCTAATCAAAAAACTCTTTTTTTTTTTTATGTTTTAGCCTTGTGTTTTCCTTAAGCAAGAATCTATAATAACTCAATAAAATTATGAAAATGAAATTCAGTGATATTTAGTTTAAAAATATAGGGCCAATTTGATCTCCATATATTTAATATTTTCTTTTTCTTGGAAATCTTGATTTTTGAACTTTATATTTATAGATTGCTTAAAAATACTATTCATATTACAAAGGTTAATTGAGTCACAATCAATAGAAGAACAGAATGACTTTGGTGGAACTTTTAGTAGCTAAAAAAGGTCAGTGCCCTCTATTATTGGCTAAAGTGCTTCACTATCCATTAATATTTGTTGAGGGATGAACAAAATAGTTTTAAGTAGTCCAGTAGCAATCAGTTGCTCAACTCCATTACGGAATTTGCTTTCATTGAATTCTTTCTCAAAATATGTGTGAAAAAAAAGGCACATGCATTTGTGCTCTACAAGATCTGATTTTGTGTTTGCATGTGTCACTGCACATTATTAATGGCGGATCCCTCCTAGATTTTAATCAGTGAAATTACTTGATAAGTCGATAATTTGATCGTTTTGAATATGGTGCTTCTCATTTTCTTTCGTTACAAGGAAAGCACTACCATATAGCTGCAAGGGACCAGAGCAGGTTAAATTTCATGACTGGTCATGCATGACTGGCTTCACCATCATTCAATCCCTATTGTTTAATTGTTTTATGATATATTCTTTTTTCTCAGGCAGGTAAAAAATTTGCTGTAGTTTGAGAAATTGCATTTATGCTTTTCTGTAGCAGTGCTAACCTTATCAGATGAATTGCTCTGTTGCTGGACTTATTTTATGTTGGCCAAAATTATCAGGTAATATGTCGTATGAACTTTCCAGGTCAAGATGGCTGAAGAGCAAGTTAAACGCGTCACAGGTATAAACCCAATGCTCATGGCAAGGTCCAACATGTCTGGCATGGGGATGCAGTTTGTCGGCGGCCAAATGAATGCATCCACGAATGTAGGTTTACCGATGCTGCCAAGTTGTGACCAGTTATTCCGTCAACATGTTCCTGACATCGACCCTGCTGTGCTAAATCTTCACAGACTAACCGGTAGCTTCCCCAACACCACCACCATGGTGCCTCTTGAGACAAATCTGCGAATGGATAATGTACCTAATGGTGTTGGTGAAATGAACTCTATCAAACATGCATCTAGCGGGCAAAGTATTTCCGATCTGCATTCTATGCAGCAGGTGCAGAAGCAGATTGGTTCTACAGTTGGTGCGAACGGATCCATACCCGTTCATGAGTCGGGAGCGTCTCATGTCATTGCGAAGGGTAGCAACAAAAAGAAATGAATTATTTATCTGCCTTCTGGCGTTCTGGTGTGGTGTGGGAAGTGGTTAGGGAATACTTTAATAAGTTATTCCATTTTGACTTGGGTCATGACCGATTGATCCAAAATCACAATATGCTTCATTTTTCTTGTTTTAACTGGACGGGCAACGAATTTATTCATCTGTTTTCTTTCTTTTGAGTTTCAATTTAACGAGTTGATTAAAAGATGGGAGTGTTGAAATAAATTGAACTAAATTATCATACACTTCTGTGGAAGGACGAATCCCCTCTATTCGTCTCGGTAGCTTTTAAATGGCTGATTAACAGACCTCTCAACTTTACTCAACGCCAAACCGATCAAGAACAATCAAGTCTTGCATATTGGTACTTGAGTCCTCTAGCACTTAGAAAATCGAAAATTTGATTTTTCAATTTTCGGTGATACTAATTAAGAAAAAAAAAACCCATTAAATATTATCTTCTTGCCGTTGACAAAGCAGACAAATAATTCGATTTGTCCTTTCTGTTGCCACCTATTTCTCAAGCAATAAATGGTAAGATATGCATTATTGAAGCAGTTAATTGAAAGGTATAAAATTACAGTGCTAGACAATATAATTGAGGATACAACAAATACTCTCCCAAGGTTGCAACTGGGCACTATCCAAGCTTTGCCAAAGTTTGATTCCGCATGCTCATTATTTTGGTGTGCACATTTGTTAGTTACTGTTGAATTTTGGTACCATTCTGGTAACCTGATTGAACTTTGCTTTGGAAATGCAAAGTTCAATCAGGAATGAGCAAAGAAAGTTGAAACAGATGATCACAAGTTAGAAAATGAACATGCCTTGTAGCACATTTATAATAAATGGTATCTGGTGAATTATATGTTCGAGCGTTGGCGAACATCCGCTTAACATCAGCAATGAACATCTCAAATGTGACATAATATTGCTCTGACTCCACCCTTTTTGACATTGTCTTCAGATCTGTAAAATATTAGATCTCAATTAAAGATTTAGACCTGAATCAATCTGAGTTTTGACAAAACATTTTCCTAACATTCTAGTTCAAAAGAAATAAAAACTTAAAACTGTCATTTTCTGCAGCGAGGAACAAATCAATAGAAAGGCTGAGACCCGATCACTCAAATTAAATTATTGCCCAATATTATACCTACAATCCCATAATCCCAGAACTAAACCGTCTCGAATATGCATACTGATACTTTGCTGGGGTAAGAATATACTAAAAGCTAAAGATGCCAGTTTGACCTGCAAAACACTGGAGTTGCGAAATTCACAACTTTTGATTAAGTTCAATAGATTATAAATAGTATTTTGCCCTCATCTGAGTTCTAAAATAATTGAAAAAACCATGATGAATTCTCTGACTAGTCCACTTCAATTGTACGTAGAAAGACTTTATATATACTAAGGAACAGAATGTATTAGATGAATTCTTACCCATGGGATCTTTGATGATGAGATAATAATCAGGGACATCACGAGACTCAACAGGCTCCTTAAATGGCCACGCATCAACATGGTCATGCATTGACTGTCAAAATAATTTCACCGGTAAGGCTCCAACGTGATACTGACGTATCCAGAAAAAAGTATACGTTTGCATGAGATGTAATGATTAAAAACAGATAAAGAGTATTTGGAATAAAGAAGAAAGTACAGAAGCACTTACAATTACAACACAATTATTCATAAAGTAAAGCAATGAAAGACAAAGTCACACAGAAGAAAGTGCACAGATTAATACTTGAAATTAAATAATAGTCTACCAATGTTTTCCGCATTCCAGCACAACCAAGAAATTTACCATTCTCGCCAGTAATCCATTTGATTACTTTGATATAAAGACCAAATTTCCAATATTTTAATTGAGAAGCTAAGTCGATTTCTTTCTTTCATCAAACAATTGAGAAAACTCTAAATTCAGAAGTCAACCCATGTTAAATAAAGCAAAAAAAAAAAAGGAAAGTCCCGCAAGAAAACCCTCATTTATCATGAATGGATGAAACAATTGACTTAACCTAGCAATATAGTTAATGCAGTGGAAAAGGCAAATGTTATTACTGGTGCACAAAGGTGAAATACATTCTCAAGTGGATGTTTAAGTACCACTTATAAAATCTAAGGTATAATTTGGTTTGAGACCAAGGCTTAGATAAACTTTTCTGATTTATTTTGAAGCAAATGTTTTCATAATTACGAAGAACTTCTGCAGATTTATATAACATACACTACTCTCCAAATTGAAGTGTCTACCAACTTAATCACTATGGTTACAGAACAGAAAAGCAAAAGAATGAAATTCAGAACTTGCCTTCAGAAGTGAGCGCATGAATCCGGTCAAATGTTTTTGATTTACAGTATTGTCATTAGTAATAATCAATTTTCTGAACCGTGTTTGGCCCCATTGATCAGGAGTCCAACCAGCCTCCTCTGTATCACAAAAAGGAAAAGTGATAAAAAAAAAAGAATCATTATAATCCTTTCAATCAGGCAAACTACTATATGTGATATTTCTGGAACATATAATTTAGTTTATCTATTATTTAAATACACGGCTACAAGTTAATATATAAACTCAAAATGGGTTAAATTGCATGTACAGTCGGTCAGCTAAGAACCTTTTTTTTCTTACCCTCTACATTCATACAAGATACTACCATATGAGTATTTTGGTCTAGCATAATTGCATTGCAAGAGACAACATGCTGAGTATGAAATTGTTGACTCATGAAACAAAAACAGTAATTTTGTTAACTTACTCAATCCAGGAATGTCCTCAACTTTGACTATCTTTTTAGGAATGCCAGCTTCTCTCTGAATAAAAAATGAGCTCTTGGTCAAAATCATTTTTTCCTTTTAGCATATAGCACTAATTGTTGCAGATTCTGGAGAAAAATGTGCTCATCTTTCGAAATCATCACAATGCCCTAGAATATTGAATGGTGATATCTATACCTTCTGAAAATCGATTCCAGGGTATACAATGTGACAATTTGATAGCTCTCGTATTTTTTCATCGATCGCCTAAAAAAATACCAAGATGACAAGAAAATGTATGCATTAGAATAAGGTGAAAATGTCAAATACTTTCAAGACTTGAACAATATCAGTAAATGAATTTAATAAGCACATTTATATGAATAAAGCAGAATAAGAACACCATGAATATCAAGGAGTGGTCTGGATGTGGAAAGCAGAAATGAATAATTTTTTCCTAACCCAAGTTGTAGAAAACTCCTATTTTCTAATACCTACTACGTGGCAATTTACACAGTTGCCGTGTGCTCTACATTAATTAAAAAATAAAATATAAACCAAGTAAATAATATGCATGACACATATCAAGCACCTAAATTAGAGGGACAAAAATCTAATAGAACATTATAGTATGCAGCACAAAGGTCAATTGCAAAAGTTGTCACATAGTAAGCAGTAAGGGAAAAAAAGTCCAAAAACAAAGGTATAATGCAAATTTGAAGCTACACATATAAAGGTACTTTATTCTAGTTGGTTAGAGGGTTTTTCTTCTTTTTTTTTTTTTGATGATGTTGGCTAGTGGGTTTTGATGTGAAAAATAACAGAATCTAATTTTTGAGGGTGAATCATGGAAATACACATGGTGATAGATTAAGGAGTGACAGAGCAGCTCATATCAATATTCATCGGAAGCTCCATCCATAGAAAACAGATATCATGACAACTGAGTATAATCTACCTGCCTTTGACTACGAATCATAGTTGATAGATCTGTGTATGGAAGTTTAGGATCAATTTTGCACTCCATCAGGATACCTCCATCATAATCTTTAATATACCTGGGATTTCAAATGATCATATCAGACAAGTAATGCAGGTGCATGATGATAACAGTCAGAATAGTTACACAAACATTATGAGAGTGAACAACGTGATACAAATTCCAAGAGAAAAAAAGAATCTCATTTGATGAACATCAGCTCAAGCTTCCATTAATTATTTCTTCCCTTTGTTTCTATCAGTGATAATAGTAACTAGGCAATCATCAGATTATGTTAAAGGTAAAATAGAAGCCATCTACTTCCATGCACTACCTTCCCCTTGTATTTTCTTTTGTTCCAAACAGCACCATAAGATTTGAGTTTATTTTTTCTAACAAAAAGTACCTTAAAGTCCCTATTTAAATACAGAAGTACAGTAAAATGGCCTATACAAAGATAAAGTTTCTGAATAAACAATACCCTTGCCAACACTCTTTCTCCAAGTAAATCTCTTTGGTGAAACCCTACATGTTAATGAAAATAATGCATTAACTGTCATAAGTATGAATTGAGCAAAACCTGCGGAATGAAATATAAAATGTACTACTAAAATAATCCAACTATTTCAAACTGGCTATTGTCATAGATAAGACAGTTGAATTCTATAGTAACATAAAACGTCAAAATCAAATGCAAAAGAAAATGGCTGATGCACCAACACTTCTCATCAACTAAAAAAATTACAGATGGAAAATATATATTTAAGGACACATTAATCAATTAATAAATGTCATCAGTAACAAAGCAACAGATAACCATAACAAGTTGGGTATGTTACCTTAGTCAGCCAATGTAAATTTCCCCACAAAGTTATGTAAACAGATTATCATTATAATGTTATTATTCATTACTCATTAGACATTCTCATGGCATATGCTAAATTAAGTAAAAAAAAAAAAAGAGAAACAATGACAAGCATGGGAAAACTACCAATCAGACCTGTTTGATAAAATAACCAACCGCATTATTGTCAGCATATGTAAGAAAATGAGTTAGCCCATCTATATCACGTGCATGCTGTTTTAAGTGGTTCATCAATCTCGTCCCATAACCTTTTACTTGTTCATCTGCTGTGATTGCACAAAAAGCTATCTCCCCAAACTTCTGACTGTGGTTTTGTGGAATGCAAGAATTAGAAACTCAAGAAATTATTTCAAAAAAGAAATGCGAATATAAAATAATGCACACATTTTTACTGCCAATTACAGGAAAGTTCCCATTATGCAGTTATAGGAGGTGGTGAATGAAATGATGGACATCCAAACCTCTGGCCAGCTCCCTCTCGGCAGAAGGTCCAAATATTACATGAGATGCCAATCAACAAGTAACAGATAGTGGAAAATACGAACACAAAGCTAACCTGGGATATGGACGGTATGTTATACCACCGACAACCTGATTCCGTCTGATAACCATTACTGATTTATGACTTCTGCAAAATTAATTTAAAAATAAGCAAAAAGTGTTTTAAAAAACACATCTACTAACAATGGAAAGCTGATAAACTAACCATTATTTGTATCTTAGCTCATGGCAAGTTTCGCTCTTAATATATGAAAAATAAAGAGAAAAGTAATTTATCGCCCTTCCCAGATGAGTTTGGGGTCAAATCGTGAATCAAATAAATATAGACTGAATCCTACCTATCCATCACAAGACGAACTATATACTCCTTGGGCATGTTCGGCAATTGCCTTGCAAATATATTCTTCAATCCTATCAACCTGAGCAATGATCAACGTCACACAATTCAACAATCCCCTCATTAGAACTCAAAAAGCACACACCTCTCTATTCCATCAAATATTAAAATCTCCAACAAAAAAAAAAATATACCAAACCATATGCTCATCAACGCCATCATTTGAACACGTAGCGAATTTTAGCCTTCCTGCTTCTTCCTGAACAATGACAAATTATTAAAATTCTTTTTTTTTTTCAATTCTATTAAAATAACACGAAATTCATGACTTAGAAGAAAATGGTACCTCTCTCTTCAACATCTCTTCTCTAGCACTATAAGCCCCACTAGTCTGCAAATTCTCCGTAAATATCTTCACATCTTCCTTAGCCGCAGCTCCCGGCAAGGAGCTCCCTGCCGTGCTGGACCCCACCAGACCAGTCCCCGCGGGCCCACCATCCTTCCCTACATCGGAATTCTCAATCTTCACCGTCGAATTCTCGGTCTTCAGCTTTGTATTTCTCCCCGAGGCCCCGCCACCGCCTGCGCCAGAGGCTCCGGTGTTAGTCTCGAGTCGAGCGGCCGTGAATTTACGCATGGAGGAACCATTATCAAACTCGTCCTCATCGTCGTCGACGACGGCGTCGGAGTCATCAGCGTCAGAGTCTGAGTCAGCGCCGCGGGCCGAGAAGCTCTCGAGGTCGTCATTGGAGGTAAAAGCGCCATCGCGGGTGTCAGCGGAGAAAGAAGAGGGAGGGAAAGGGGGAGCGTGCTCCTCAGACGCCGCGGACGCAACTGCCGCTAGCTTGCGCTTGTGGACGGATGACGTGGCGGAGGCGGAAGCGGAGTGGGAAGGTGATGGAGACTGCGAGCTGCGAGAGCGGTTCTGTCCGGTTAGATGTGAATGCGTGTCCATATTGAATCGAATCGAATCGAATCGAA
>CAODLS011245877.1:0-14858 GCA_948243855.1 Flueggea neowawraea
TCTTTTGAACATCCACATTCTTTGATCATTCCACCAACCTTTGAATGTGCCACCAAACCAAACATATTCTACTAAACCATATGCTCGATTTGCAGCTATGGTATATGCAAATGGTGCGAACCAAGGACTTGATGCCTACACCGACAAATGTTTCATTGAAAAGCACATTAAAACGAATAGGATCATAGTCTAATGGTACTAGAGTCATCTCTAGCATTAAGGGATCGAGAATATGTACATACCTTGGGAAACAAAGAAATGCCCCTCAGCATACAAAGAGAAGGGACGGTAACATAGTAAAGTGTAGGCAAGGAGTTGGCAGCCCATAATAGGAAGGGACCATATGAAAGTTGAAGCATTAATGGTATCCTTTTATGTCCGTAAATGAATGGACAGTAACTTGACAGGAATATCTGAATGTTACCTTCAGACCATCTCTTATGTTGTATCAGTGATTGTAATAGTGTCGCAGGTGCAAGTCCTAAGAATCCTAATCTTTCTGCAGGATTGTAATATAGAGACCTCCATCCTCTGCACTGTATGGCTAATCCTGTGATCATATCCTCCACTGGACACCCATACTTCACTCCCATCTGTAAAGTGCCAAATTTATTTCAGAAACTAATTATTTTATTTCTTTTTAATATTTCCTTTGATATATATTCTATTTAATTATAATTATTTTGTGAATATCTTATTCAGTTTTCATTGAAATTCTTATAATTATAGAGGAGTAGTCATAATAAGAAAAATTAGTGAAAGTCCTTGATGAAGTCTGCATCTTTACCATAAAAGAATAACAGCAGAGCAAGGTGGAGCTGATTGAATATGCATCTTTATTGTGGTGCATACTCTTCTGGAACTTATGATCAGACACAGATTTGGCATGGAAAGTTGGAACGTTTTCATTACTCTATGTACTTTCGCCCTAGTATGAAGGATAAATAGATCTTGGTGTGTATAAGTGTGTTAGCTTGGAAAACTAGCAAGGTTGCTATTTCGACATAACAAGAGTTAGGGAAAAAAAATCTATGGCTTGATTGGGGTCGTTTTTTTTAACTCAAACTAAATTACAGTAACTTTATGTATCAAATTAGAAAATTGTTTTCAAAAATGTATTAAAACTGGGATAGTTTCTACTGATCTGACTTCAGTAGAGTAAGCACTTTAATCACTAAATGTTCCCATAAAACTTAAAGAGCAGCAGAGAGGCTACCAGTGGTAGATGCAGATATTTGCAGTGTTATGAAAATGCAGCAGCAAGTTGCTTTCATTATGGATTTTAGCAGAACTGTTGACTGTGCAATAGTCCATTATTGTTCTAAATGGAATACATCTGTTGTTCCTTTTCTCTCTTTATGTCCAAAATTATATTGAAGAAAAGTAACTTGTAGTATATAGCTTTGCTGATTTTGTCAGAGAAAATATTAAGACAGAGAGAGGGATACCTCTTTTCCCCAAAGAGTGTTGTGTTCATAGGTACAGCTTGCAAGAACTTTACAAAGTTCTTGCAATTCCTCTCTGCTTTCTTGAATTCTTGTATTTCTCAGACTCCTCCAATTCACCTTATAGTCATTGCTGTATTTCTTCCCACAAAGAGCCTCTCGCCTGTGAAAGCATCCTGTTCCAATAAAGCATGGCCCTCCATTTCCATCTATTCCACGGTGTTCCACCTGTATATATTACCTTCTTTATTATTATTTTTACACTAATATATTGTATTTTTTTATTTAATGTTTAGATCACATGCAATTGCTTGCAAGGATCCAAATGTTGCAAATACCATAAAACAAAATCACTAAATATATTTATTTGTTTCTGCAAAAAATAAATTATTATTACAATTTACAGTAATAAAAGACAAATAATTATAAATTATTATTTATTGAAAATATTAAATTTATTTATAAATGAAGAATTTAATATACATATGATACATATTACTCAAAAAGAACTTAGTATTACATGATACTAAATATAAAACCTTGGTAGTATTATTTTGGCAAACTTGGAAGTGAAATATTACCTGGTTTATAACATTGAGTGAACCGCTATAAATATCATTTTTGGTCAAGTTACCAAATGTTTGAGGGTATTGGACATATGCAATACGGTCACCCTGCTCTTCATCCATGAAAAAGCACAAAATGTCTCTCACTGAATTGGAATTATTTGAGTACATGTCGCAGTCCAAATTTAGTATAATTGCTCCATTGCTTATCTTTGACGACACCCTTATCTACCAATCAAAATTTCCAAAAAGTACTTTGAAGATTAGGGTTCCCAGCTACGATCAACGTGCTAATCACTAAATCAATAATTTATTAGTAGTAACCGATTAAAAAACAAATAATACAAGTCTATAAAGTATTTAACATATCCACATTCGTTAGTAGCACCATCTTTCAGCTTGTAAAAAAGTTTGGATGATGAGATTTTCTCAGTGAAAAGAGGAGGTTAATTTCTTGCTTAAATAAGATTAAACAAGTTTTAAAGGAACAAAAAATTATGAACTTCAAATGATTGAGCTAACTCATTCTTAGCTAACCAATGACCACGACAATTAACATTTTTATATTGGTATCTCAACACAAAGTCTGGGTTTGGATAATGAGATTTAAAAATATAGATGCGTGTTTTATTAAATTTGTAAAATGAAATAATATCTACTTTAAATTTGGCTTGAATTTGTTTAATTATTATGCGTAAAATGACAACAATAATTGTTCGAGGATTACAAGTAAATGACGATTAATTAATGAACTTAAGGCCAAAATCATTAATAGTTCAGGATTATGTAATGTGTTAAGCCTTCAACTATTTAATTAGATTCTACACATGTATAAAAAGAAGAAAAAAGAACACTAGAAAGAGAGAAAATGGAGTTATAGACGTACCAGAGCATTCATGGCTCCTGCCTTGAAGTTGTGATGATATTGTGGTCTCTTCTCACGTGCCAAGTACACCAAAGTTGGTAATGGCTTTCCTTCTTCATCTGCATCTCTTCCATCTGTTATTATCTATGCAATCATTAAACAAAGTCATTAATTAATTAGAAATTATATTCAGATAATTAAATATCTTAAATATTTCTTTTTCACCATATTTGTCGTTTAACACATTTATTATGAGTACTACCAAATAGAGGATAAATTTGAAAAAACAAGTTATTAAATACCTTCTTAATTTTATAAAATGACAAACAAAACATTTTCCTCTAATAAAACAAATATTGTAAAAAAAAAGAGAGTATGCAGTATCAGTTAATATTATGCAATTTATATTAAAATATGAGAAACTAATTAAAGGAATAATACTTGAAGAATGGTTTGGTGATCCCGCCGGCTTGAAACATATTGCCACTCACGAAATCCCTCGTGTTGGCTGCGAATTTCATCTGAAACTTGGCCTTCTTTTGTGGTTGCTTCAATCTGCTTCTTCATCTCCATGTATAGTTTCTGTAATTGACAAATGCAATATGTTGTCTTGATGATCATATGAGAAAGTGAAATAAACTACACTAAGGGTCAATTAGAAAATGGATGTCGATCACTTTGTACCTTATCGGTATAGGAGTTGTCTCTAGCACTATAGAATCGAAGGTTCAATTCTCAATGAAAACTAATATATTAAAAAAAAAGAAAATGAATGAAATTTTAATCAATATTTTAAAACTATAATATTGTAGTCGAATTAACGCAGAATAACTAATTCGTAATCAAATTGCAGTCAAAATGATAATATTAGGAAACAAAAATGTAAGTTTAATGACTATACCAAAATAAAGATCGAAATTCGATGACTGTTTGCACAATTATTGATAATATTTAGTATATTATAATTTATAAAAATATATATTCTCCACTTTTTATTGCATAGTCGAGTAGTATTTATTCTACTTAAATATATCAATTTACCTAAAACAAATAAAACATATCATATTCTACACAATTTAATTAAAAAAATGAAAGTAACTCAAAAAATGCAATAAAATTGAAGTTTGAATGATCATATTAATTCTATAAAGAAGTATTATTCTATCTTATACGACATATTTTATTCAATTTACGAAATATACAATTTATTACATTTAATTTACTAAAAACAAACACAATCATCGTATTCTAAATGATGAAAAAAAAATTTAAGATATCGTGTACCTTGATGAACAACCATTCCTTGGCCATATTAGAATTATCGAAAGTTTGATCAACTGTCCGAAAATAGGCCTCGGGAGACCTTGGCTCTATTTTAAAATTACTGCAAAATGGTATCCAATGCTTTGCAAACTTTGAAGCTTCTAACATTGCATAAAATGTCAGCTCAGAGCCGCCGTCATCAGATAAATACACACTTAGCTTCTCTGCCGGGTAATCGTAAGCCATCACCGACAACACCGTGTTAGCCACCATCAGCGGTGGCTCTTTCTCCGGATCTGCCGTGCACACGAATATGTCTATGCCTGGCAATTCCTTATCGTCATATCTGTCACCATTAGCTTCACTTCAATTTAGCGCTAAAATAAAATCCTTTCTTTTTATTGTTGATTTTAACTTGGAATTTAAAAAACAAATATTTTGATAATTAATTTATTAGAAATATTAACTTATATTATTTTTTCTCTAAAATGCTATTGAAACTCAGTATTTTTCTTAGCAAAAATCAAAAGCTGATTTTATTCTCGGAATTTATGATAACTTTTTTTTTTGTGATGAAATACGCCTCCCAAACAGTATCTCCACTAAGCAAGGCTAACTTCAAACACTAGTAGCACTGCATACCATAGTCACCTCAACTATGTTGATCCGCTAAAATGTGGTGGCAAAACTTTTTATAATGATGTATAATCACTCTTCAAACTAAAAATGAGCATATGATTTAGAAAGAAAAAAAAAACTCTATCCATTAAAGATAGAGTATCCATTACACATTTGTGAGGTGAATTTAGCTAAGTTGGAAAAATATGTAGTGTCATTTTTATCTGAAGTCAATTTAACTGAGTCGACACATTACTCATTAGTGGGTTGATATTTTTTTCATCAGAACTTAGATATGTTACTAACTATTAATTAAGTATACATGTTCTTGTAGCTTTAAAAAATTATAAATGAAAGTAAAAACACAAAAAAAAGAAAAGAAAAGAGGTAATAAGTGAATCTCCACCAAAATCCAGGCAGTATAGATAATGAGCTTAGTTTATGCAAAGAGAAGAAGTGATTGAATTAAAATGGAAAAAAAGAAAAGAGGAATCATAATAACCTTTGAGAGAGCCTGTTTCTGAAAGGGTGACGATAAACAGGATTCAATCTCACAACTTGAGTGCCAAACCAATAAAAACTGAACCATAACTCTGCAAGAAACAACCCAAACCAAGCCAATCTTTCGACTCCACCATTGGGTGAGAACTTGATTCTGTAAAACCATATCAACCAAATAGCAGCAACCACTGATGCTGAGTACAACTTGAACGTTAAACGTCCCCTCGATGCCCTTGTTTCAAAGAGAGGCTCATACTCGTTTTTTCCCATCTCCCTACTGTGCTACTAATTTTACTTGCTGTCTCTGTCTAAGCAACTATACCAAATATCGGAAGGTGCAAAATGGCCAACAAAGAGACAATTATATATATATATATATAGGGAGGTAAAATTGTAGGTATTTAGGGATGAGATCATTCAAATAAATTTATAAAACTATTAATCTTAAATAAATAGTATATTAACAATTTCTTTTTATCGTGTTATCTGGTATATAAATTTAAGTATAGAATATTTTTGAAATTTTTTAAGGAGAATTTATCTATTTTTAAAAATTTTACTTGATTTAAATCTAAATTAGTCGGATGCTGGAAAGATATTTCAATATTAGGTTTGCAATTTTTCTTAAACACTGAATTTCAATTAGAGTTAAGATTTATATATACAGAAGAATTAAATGTAACTTCAAAATATCAAAGAATATGCACATAAAATTTAAAAAATATTGAATAATTTGCCCTTTTTTAAACTAAAGTTCAATTTGCTCAGTGTTTTTTTAACGGGAAATTTTCTCAACGTTAACTCTAAATTTTTCATGCTTTGCTATACTTAAGCGGAATTGACTCAAATCACAAACCACCACTTGAAATGGAACACAACTAAGATCAGGGTTAGAAATTGGAATGATTAAGAAAAAAGAAAAAGGAGGAAACGACAAGCAAGGGTGATCAAGATCCAGAATGGGTGCAACTTTATCAGCATTGAAGTCGTCAGAAATTCCTGTCCATTCAATATTCAAATAAATGATAAGAACCTCCCTTCTCAATAAAAACAAAAGACAAAAAGACAAAAGAGTTTCAGAAAATGCTGGCCCCGTTTCACTTTTTTTTTGGGGTATAATTTGAGATTTTACTCATCTAATTTATAAAACAATGAATTAGGAAAATAGGAAAAGACTTTATTATTTGAGGTGTTTTTACATACTTTAAACTATTGTTATTATCTCAAATCAGTAACGGTGTTTTGACAATTGGAATTACGGCCGCTCGATTAGGTCCAACAAAAAAAGGTTAAAGTTAGAAATTAGGGACGTGTTCTCAAAGAACATTCTGGCACTCGAGTTAATAATTTTATAGATTTTTTTGTATAATTTATAAGTGATAAAATCTGTCTTGAAGAAGCGATAGTGTTGATAACTTTGCTCCTAAAGATTTTTCCTCATCTCAGGAATATCTCTGTTATCATGATCTATTGTAACTTTATGTTGATTATCTTATATTATTTGAAAGTATAATTTCTGTGTTGTCTCACATTAGAAAGAAAGCACACTTATTTTTTGGTTTATATGTTACATCTTTCTAATTTTATAGATTAGATTGAAAATGAATAATAGATTGACTTTAAATAATATATTTAAAGTCAAAGATGAACACTTGGGAAAAAACTAAAATCGAAATTAAACTTTGGCAGTTAAATTTTTTGGCTCCTATTTCCTTAAAGTTTTATCAGTTACGCCCAAGAGTCATGATTTTTCATAATGTAACATTTTAGTCCTTTTTTGTTTCATTTTGTGCCATCCTGTCCTCTATATTTAGAAGTTCTCAGCAGATTAATTACTTATAAACAATTAATCTTAAATTTTATTATATCTTGAAAATGTTTTTACAATTTCTCATTTGTAATCAATAGTGGAGACAAACACTTAAAAAAGAGTATTTTTTCATGCCTCAAAATCCAGATTCTCCATAGATTATTTTTCTAACATTATTTTGTAAAAAACAATATCTTTTGAAGACAATAATATTATTTATAACAAAATATCTTCTAACATGTAGTTTTCTCTTATCCATGTGAGTGTTAGGCTCCAAGAGTTTTATTCAGGTTTGTGGGGGCTTTATAGAAAATATTAGAGTCCAGTTCACACCAACTACCACATAAAAAAACGAGGAGAATCTTCAAAAAGTATGGGACAACTACAAATAAATGGTAGCACGGACATTTATACAAACTATCCCTAAAAAGGCAAATTCTCTAGGTTTAAATGCTTCACTTCACACGCATTTAAATTGTTCAAAAAAGTGGTTGTTCATGACGGGTAAATCGAACTCAATCGATTAAGATATGAACGAGATTGTGAATCGAGATTTATTGGTGAGTCCAATTGAATTAGGAACGAGTTGGCCCCGAGATGAGCCTATTAGGCCCTTTAGACCCACGAGCTCATTAGAAGGCTTGTATAAGAAGATTTATTATTCTTCATTCGTTCCTTCCACCACCAAAAATTTCAACACGCACAACAAAGAAGCCTCTCAACAGAAGAGAGAGAGGTCAACGTCTCCTCGCCCCACCAAGTCATGTGTAGATTGCGAGTTACATCTAGATTGTGAAACAGCTGAACACTCGCGTCAACAACTCGACCGTAGTCTGTTCACGAGACCAACATCGAATCTAATCTTGTTTCGCTGTTAACTTCTACTGGAATCGAGATTAGTAAGTCAAATCTATTTATTATATTGTTTATTAGTTAAATCAGTATATAGATTCCTTTTTAAGAGAAATATTCAGTTTTTTAATCATGAATTATGTCATGTATTGAAGTGAAATCTACCAAGATCAAAATTTAATTTCTCCAATTAATTCTTTCATATGTTTAAGCGAAAAACAGATGTTGATTATTAAAATATATCATATTTTTTAAAATTTTATTTAAATTAAACTTTGAATCCTTTTGTCACCACCATTCCTTTTAAATTTTTTCTGACTTATTAAGAAACCAAATCTGTAGCGACTGCTATAATAACGACAAAACATCCTATTATTATAGTGTACGATTGGCATCTATTTCCTTTTATCATGCAATAATGTATATACAAATTGTTACCAATGGCCCCTTCTCAAACAAAAGAAAAAGAAAAAAAGAAAAGAGTTATTACTTGTAAGTTGTAACTTATTACTTGTAAGTTATACGAACCTTCAAGCAATTGAAGTCGCGCACATGTATTAGGCCAATAAAATACACAAAAGCTATTATATATTATTAGGACACTATTAAATGACTAGAATGCAGTTTAATTAATGTTAGTAAATAATTAATTATGACTAGGCAATATAAAAGACTTCATTAACCTCAAAGAATTTGGCTCCAAAACTCCCTCTCTGGTTTCTCTCTTCCCGCCCATACCTAGCGTAATCATTATAATAAAAAAATGTGGTCATTTCCCATGCACCAGCCACCCACTTCATTTCATGCCAATAGGAAGGAATTTAATTCCCAATTTTCTCACCAATCTGGCCGTTTGAGTCCCCTTCATCATGCCAAGGGTTATCTCAATGAACGTGCAATATAAATCCATTAAAATGAATACTTACTGCCTAAAGCAATTTGATATCTTCGCAGCTAAAAAACGGAAAAATCACGCTTTTATAACAATCTAGTAAACTGATTTTAAAAAATGTCATCTCAAAAACTAATTTACAAGAATACCAGATTAGATAAAATGATTTGTAAAAATGTCATTCTTGTGAGACAAAAAAGAGAGAGAGACGGAGATGCACTGGCGGTGGCGGTGGGGTGGAGATAAATCTAGGATTTCAGAGGTGTTGAGGGAGACGAGAGAGAGAAAGGAGACGAGAGCGAAATGAGTGTTTGAGAGAGAAGAGGAGAGAGAAATGTGGAGAGAAAAAATAAAAAAAAATTAATTGAAATTTATTTGTTCATAATGGCATTTTTACAATTGGCCAAGACATGAGCTAGTAATTTAAACATAACATTTCAAAAAATGGCATTTACATAATTTAAATTTCTGAGTGTTATTTGTGAAAAACTAAGCTTTCAATGTGACACTAGAGATAATTAACTCCTAAAAAACCGGTTATATTCACTTGTCCACTAACTGCAGAACGGGTAATATGAATGACAACTTAGGCAATGTATACCTAGAAGTGCTCGGACTAGAAGAAGGTGACAACTTGTTGGAGGGATCTGTTGATAAAAGAAATATTCCACTGAAGTTGTATCCCTTAACAACGGTTTAGAAGTGGAAGAAGGTGCAGGAGTGGAAGTGAGGAATAATTTCAATGTGGAAGTAGGACCTCTGCTAGATATGTTGTTCAGTAGTGTTAACACTTTGATGAAAGCCTATCAAGAGTGTGCAAGATTAAAAGAGTTATCTGTGTTAAAGAAGTCCGCTCATAAAGAACCTGATGATGAGGCATACAAATCTTTTCAAATGAGTTGTGATAAGGGAAGAACAAGTCAGTGCGTCAAGGCAACAAAAATAATGAATTGCCCTGCAAGAATAAACGCAATCAAGAGAGGTGATGGAGTGTGGCAGGTTTCAAAAACCAACTCACAACAAAACCATGATCTAAATCATGATATGTCTGTAGGTGAAATATTTGGTTCCAATACACAATGGAATGACAATCCAAGAGGGGGTGAATTTGATTTTTTAGCAAGTTTGAAACTTTGTTAAAAATATTTTGCAAACTAAAACAAATAACAAAGTTCTTTTTAAACCAAAATCAAAGTTAAATGCAAAAGCTCTAAAAACACCAATTCACTCAATAATATAAATTAAATGTAAAATAAAGAGAGAAAGGGATAGAGAAATCAAAGCCCAATATTTATAGTAGTTCGATCCTCCTTGACCTACGTCCACTCCTCTAGATTCACTAGAGAATTTCAATTCACTATCTTCTCATTTTCGGGTGGAGGGAAACCGTGTACACCACTTATTTTTGCGGGATCAACAAGCAAACCGTTACACCTAGTTTTTGCGGGCTCAACTAGAAAACCGTTACACCTAGTTTTTGTGGACTCAACTAGAAAACTGTTACACCTTGTTTTAAGGACAAAACAAGAAAATCAAACCTCTAGTTTTTGCGGGCTTAACTAGGAAACCGAAACACTAGTTTTTACGGGTTTAACTAGCAAACCGAACCACTAGTTTTTGCAGGCTGCATTAGCAAACCGAACCACTATTTTTTGTGGGCTTAACTAGCAAATTGAACCACTTGTTTTTGTGGGATCAACAAGCAAACCGAACTACTAGTTTTCTAAGGCTCATTAGCAACTACTCTTGTTTTTCTAAGGCACAACAAGGAAACCTATTTACTATCAATCAAATACTTTGATTGTTACAAATATGTGTTCAATAACACAAAATATAAGCTCAACCCAACCTAATAAATATAGCAAGTAGAATAGCTCAAATGGGTATAAATGAGGGAAAGAGAGAAATAAGGATAACAAAGTTTAGCTTGGGTCTCTTTCATATTGTTTCTACTCTGGGGCATCTATTTATAGCCACTCTTAGAAATATAGCCGTTGGAAGCCTCGACGTAGCCGTTGTGAGAGAATTAAGAATTTTGTTTTAATTGACGTCACATTCCACAGCGTGCGTTGTACACCATCTATGCGCGTTGTGATTTAGTCTAACTGAGTTTTGCGTGTCTTGATAGCCATTCTACGCGCCTTGCAAGAACTCCAATAGCCACTGTCTTGAAAGAATTGGCATCTAAATGCTTGTACGTTTATCTACGTGCATTTTCTGCTTTATCTCAAGATCTCACCTTTGATCCATGTCAGAGTGTCAAAGAATATTCAAAATCAAATCTCGAGGAGCATCTTGGCTTTGTCCTCATCTAATCATTGTCAACGTGTGTAGCACCTCTTTAATGTGCATAGATCAGTTCATCAAAGATTGCACCTTTAATCCATCTACGCGCCTTGATTCATTCTTCAACTGGCTTAGGTCATATACTGAAGCTTCACATAGATTTAGAGCTCGACAACGTGTGTTGCTAGTCTTCAACGTGCGTTAATGTCACTGCATCTGATTGTCATCCATTTAACGTTCTTCAACGTCCCTTGGTTCCACATTAGCGCGCCTTAATGCCATTTTCATCATGATCAACATGCGTGATAAGCGTATAACATGCATTGTTGATGCATATAAGAGATTTTGTACTTCTGCAACTCTTTCATGGATGTTTTGTATTCATCATCACCAAAACCGAACTCGACAATGTCCATATTGAGGAGAATCTTCAAAAAGTATAATACAACTAATTCCCAATAAATAGTAGCACGACATTTATACAAGTCTATCCGTAAATAGGCAAATTCTCTATGTTTAAATGTTTCACTTCACATGCATTTACATGTTTTAGAGAAATATTCAGTTTTCTAATCCCGAATTATGTCATGTGTTGAAGTGAAATCTACCCAAATCATTTTTTTTTCCAGCTACCAAAATCAAAATTTGATTCCTCCAATTAATTCTTTCATATGTTTAAGCCAATAACAAACACTAATTATTAAAAAATATCATATTTCTAAAATTTTATTTAAATTAAACTTTGAAATCTTTTTGTCACCACCTTGTCTTTTAAATTTTTGTGACTTATTATAAAATGAAATCAGTAGCAGATCTAGACTGCTTTAATAACGAAAAAACATCCTATTATTATAGTACATGATTGATATATCTTTCCTTTTATCATGCAATAATATATATACAAATTGTTATCAATGGCACGTTCTCAAAAACAACAAGAAAAAAAAAAGAATTTGCAACTTATTGGTATTGACCCATAGAATCGTAGGATCAATTCCTTAATAGAGCAAATAAAATGGCTAATAAAAATAAGTACAAATTGTTATATATTATTAAGCAATGCTAAAAATTTATGTAAAATCGTAATTCTGTGTGTTGTTATCAATACAACTGCAACCAAGTGTGTTGGCATTGACATGATTTTTTTATAATTGTTGCCCATAAAAGTTAAATTCAAAATTTAATCTACAAATCATTATTTACTTATTAACTAAGTTGCTTCCCATAATACTAGCATGTTTTGGTAAAATATATTAATTTGTGTTACTAAAAAAATAATTTAATACTACATATATATATATTATAAGTAAATATTTATTAAAACTTCAGCCATTAAAATAGTGCTCAGGCAAAACCTCTCACAAGGCTACCCATACGATGGGTGGCATATATCTTATAGACTACCATTGTAGGTATGGTATAGAGACAATCCTTCAAGAGTTATAATATAAGAATTAAGATACATCTGCAGCCATGAAAAATCAATGATAATCATCTACCCAAAGGAAAAAAAAAAAGAGCCTCGGGACAGCTAAAAACATCTAAGCCAGAGAGAGTGAGGTGCCTTTATTGATTTATGAAAGGAATAAGGAATATCTTCCCACGACTCCGAGCTAGAATTCTGGAAGATTCTTGGATTGCGAGATTTCCATATTTCCCATGGTAAAAGCAGCCATAGCGTGATCCAAAAAGATTTCTGCAAAAATCTCTTGGCCAAGCTAATTCAAAGGTGGAAAAAAGATAACCCAAACCAATTACCAACTTGCAAAAACACCTTATTCCAAACCTGAGATGAGAAACAGCAATGCAGAAGTAGATGGTCCCGTGTTTCTGAATTTTGACAGCAAGGGTAGCCTTCTTCAATTATAGGAATGATGCCTTGCAGAACAAGAAAGCTTTTCCTAGGAAGCCGATTACGAATAGCCAGCCAAATAAAAAGTTTGATTTTTGGTGGTAGCGGAAAAGCCTCTATTCATCAGTTGTTCAAAAATGTTGGAGCAAGCTGCACTTAGTAAAGGATAGGACAGAGTAATTCTTCTTGGTTGGCTTCCAAACTTGCCTGAGGGAAACAGAGCACAAAATATTTAACAAACGCTGGAGCTCTTGGCCATCATTCAATATTAATCTTCTTCTCCAGAAACTTCTCTCATTTGCGGCAACTAAAATCTATCCAAATGACAGCTCCTGACAAGATCCAGCTGAAGATTGTGCAGAGATAGACAGAATTGCTATGCAAACAAACATTACAATCTTTATCAATAACAAGCCTAAAAAGACAAGCAAATTCTGAAGATAATACCAGGTCATTGAGCCATCTATCATGCCAAAATCGTGTTTGTAAGCCACTTCTAACAGTAATCTGAATATTATCAGCAAATACGCCCACACATCTTCATGACTTCATTAGCAATGCAACATTTCTTGATTCTTTTCCAAATATGAGAAAACTTGGCAACCGGATGTTTTAATAAATCAAACCAGTTTGACATATGAGAGCTTGCAGAAACAGTAGCATACGAAAGACCTTCCCTTGTTGAACAATGCAAACTCCAAACCCATTTAAAGAGAAGCCCCTGGTTCTGAATTTTCAAAGGACAGATGCCAAGTCCTCCATTCTCAAAAGGAGCACATAGGTCATTCCAGGGAATTTTGCACAGAACACGCTGATCAGCAGTTCCTTTCCAGAAGAAATTTCTCATAATTCCTTCAATTTGGTTGATAACTTGTACAGGCATACAAAAATTGACATGCAATACAATGGAATGCTGGAGAGAACAGATTTAATAAGAATCAATCTACCAGCTGGAGAAAGAAGCGTGCCTTTACAATTGGCCAGCCTTGATTTAACTTTAGAAACAACAGGAATCCAATCCTGCACAGTTAAAGCTCAAATTGAAAGAGGTAATCCCAAGCATTTTATAGGCAAATGCTCAACCTTACAACCCCACAAATCAGTAGCTTCTTTCAACCTGAGATCATCAACTCGAATGCCAATCAAGGAACTCTTGTTGAAGTTGATTAGCAATCCAGATATAAGTTAAAAAAACAAACAAGATTTGTTGTAGAGTCTGAATCATGTCCAAGTCAAAAGAAAGAAAAAGCAAAGTGTGTTAATGTTGAAGTGATTTTCTTGATCAAGATTGAAGCCAAACCTTGAAGGAATCGATTCAAGTCAAGATGGGACGTATTTGGTGAAGAAAAGAGGCATGTGTGAAGAAACAGTGAAGGACATGGCGTGTAATGTGCAATTTTGTGGTTCAAGACACAATTTGCTTTCTTTGCCCATGTTTCGATGCTTGACGACCGTGTCTTACTCCCTTGTGACCTTGTCAGTTCTGAAGGATTTAGGTCATGTTTTAGGGTTTAGGATTATTTATTTTGACTTGTATTCCTTGTATACATATAAATAGGTGGTTTGGGAATATCTTGGGAAGACTTGAACGTCTTAGGAGGCCTTTGAACACTGTTGTAAGCTATTGTGCCTTGTTTTGACTCTGAATAATAGAATTACTAGCTCTCTGCCTGTGGATATAGGTCGATTGACCGAACCACGTAAATTTTGTATTCTTCTGTGATTGCTCTTATTTAATTCTGCGTTATTCTATCACCTAATTTCTTGACAAGTGGTATCAGAGCCACATAAGTTTGTTTAAAAACTCCTGGGTTCGTTCTGCAGAAAGAAGATGTCTTCATACAAATTCGAGATTGAGAAATTCAATGGGTCGAATGATTTCACGCTGTGAAAGCTGAAGATGAAGGC
>CAODLS011245988.1:0-18186 GCA_948243855.1 Flueggea neowawraea
GATTTTACACATGGGCGCCACCAAAATTGCTCCATCAAACCCTACCTCTTTGAGATGAATCAATAGACATATAGCACCACCCATGGACTCACCATACAAAAAACTTGGCAACCCAATAAAGTTTGGATCTTTCTTGATGGAATTAAAGTAAGAGATACAATCTTGAATTACCAGATCAACATTTTTTTTTGGTAACGAGGAATTACCGCTCTAGTGTCCTTCGGCCACCAAACTGGATAAACTCCGAGGAAGCTAGTTCCATTCTAGTCCAAGGGCTTTCCACTCATTTCGGGCTTATAGTGCAGATTAGCAATGTAGCCTCCAGGTCCAGAGAAAATGGGGTATAATTCGAGGCAGCACCGGGGGCAACTCACCTCGAATCCCCATTCCACACTCACTGCCTTGCCACTCCTTCTACCCGTGCTGGGTTACCAGATCAACATTGGGAACGTAAGCTCTGAGACCTTCAGATCTGCCATGGCCTTCTAGGTCGATTGCAAAGCAGCCCAAACCCATCTCTGCGAGAAAAATTGCAGTGGATTGAAATGTCCAGCTGATGTCATTGCCGTAGCCATGGATCATGAAGATGAGGCCACGTGGAGGAGAGATTGGGAGCCATGATCTGGTGAAGAGCTTCAGACCTCTGGGTGAGGTGAAATATGAGCTTGACCCTTTGATTCCCTGTTGTTTGTAGTACTCTTCTTCAGGTGTATTTCCCCAATAGTGGAGGAGCTGGGTTTCATCAGTTTGACAATTTCTTGGTCCATTCTTGTAGAGAGAAGGAGAGAGGACAGCGTGTTGGGAATGGTGATATATTTTTTTTGTGGTCTGATTGGTTCTTTCCTTGAATTGATGTTTCTGCTTTGACCTTTTTGTTCTTACAAAGGGTCTTCGAATTGGTTTATGGTGCAAGTAGGATTAGTTGGACTGGGCTGTACAACTTAGTGGGCCGACATGTCAACTTGCCCTTGCACTCTTGATTTTTGAATTAATTAAGCGAAATTGGCTTTTAAAATTCAGATTTTGTGAAAAGAGTTTATTAATTACTTAAATGACACATTTTTTAGTTCTTATATACAATTTTTTTAATTTTGATTCTTAAAAGTATCAGATTCAGTCAATAAAAAGTCAATTTCTCTCCTTATTTTCTCACCCCTCTCTCTCTCTTTTCTCTCTCTATGACTGTTTTCTCATCTTTTCCTTTCTCCTCACCCCTCTCATCTATTCTCTTCTCCTCTACTCTTCCTCTGTTGCTCTCTCTTTATCTCTCTCCTCACCTTTCTTGTATTCTCTCTCTTCTCTTTCTCCGTTGCTTTTATCTGTTTGCTCTCCGTTTTGTTTTCTCTCTCCTAGTTGCTCCACCTTCGAATGCGACCAATTCTATTTTGCTCAACCTGAAAACACGACTGAAATGAACGAAGAATGTGGGATTTGTTAATGGTGACGGGCCAAATAAAGAGAGGTGCGACGGCTAGTGTTTTGTTCTCTCTCTCTCTCCTCTATTGCGAATTGCTCGTCGTCTCGTCTCTCTCTCTCCTCTATTGTTAATGGTGGAGATGCAGCGGAATGGGATGATTGGACAGAGTGTTGATGGTGTACGTGCTTTTTATAGAGTGGGAGTGGTGGCGGAGTTTGTTTTAGTGTTAATGGTGGCAGAGTTTGACCTAGTGTTGGCGGCGACAGACACCTAAAATTTATGTTGTATGTGCTTTTTGTAGACCTTTGAAAACTATTGTAAACGTTTGAAGGACCTTTGTAGACAATTGTAAAATTTTAAAGATTTTTGTAAACTTATGTACACTAAATTAATTACTATTAAATAAATTAAAATTTTCAAATATCGTGTATACCGAATGTATATATATACAAATAATTCAGCTTAATTTAAGAAAAAATTATTACACCAAAAATTTATTAAATTAATTTTTTTATAAAAAAATATTTGTAAATTCTCTTTTGAACACTTCTGTAGACCTCCTTGAAAATCAAATAGTTTTTTGGTTGGAATTTTTTTGCGAGAAAAGTCATTTTTTCGCAAAAATATCGTGATTTCTCACGAAAATGACATTTTTAATATCAAGTTTATTTTTTTCTAGTACTTTTCATAGTTGAAAACTTGTTGACATTTACCAAATTCAATATTTATTTGTCTAATAAAAGTGTAATTTCCGTTAATTTTTCCTTCTCTTTTCTTCTACAAATATGTCTTATTTTTTATAATTTCATATTAAACATCAATTTAGGCTGTTACTTTTATCATATTTCTTGATGAAATGATTTTATAATCAGGTTGCGTTTGGGCTACATTTTTCTTCTCAGCTGGAGTTGACACATGGATATTGACTTTTGGACATTGTCAATATAAACTTTATTTTATTTTTGGTGCTTCCTCGTACAAGAGTTTCTGCAAATCTTGTTCCTTTTTCTCCTCACCGGTTTCAACCAGACTCTTCCCCTCCAAGATGGCAAAGTTCATCGTTTCCATCATATCCACCCTGAAACACGTCGGAAACACACATTTACCCTTGAAAAGATTCAAACTTTATTGGGTGTTTGATGGCTCTAGACCTGTTCACGGTGGTAGTGGCGGTGGTTAGAAATTTGAGCGGCAAGTATACTAGAGTTTCAGTGTTTTGAGTGATGGGTCGAGATTAATGAGTTGGGTTGGACTGGTTTTTTCAACTCCATGGACACTTGAGAAGGCTTTCCAGTTTATCCTAGTTGAGGTTAGTTTAGTTAATGTCTTTGTAATGTTTATGGGGTTACTTTTCTTTTATATAACTTTATTATTAGGCAAAAACACTCAAATAAACTTATAAAAATAAATAAATAATAATAAAAAAAGAAAAATACATAAAATTTTTTTTAACATGGTTCGGTCCGTCAATAAACCTACGTCCACGAACTCCACTAAAATAATATTACAATTTTTAAACGGACAAAATTGTAAAAACCATTTTCACTCTCACAAACTTAATATCACTTTCTCTAATTAGTTAGTCTAGGATTTGTGATGCAAAATACTCAAGACCCAAGACCTATTTATAAGAGAGAGACCCATCTTTTATTCTACTTCTAAGTAATGTGGGTAAAGACTTTTTCCAAACTTACTCCTAACCAATGTGGAATTTGGAGAGTTTTTCCAACAAACCCCCCCTCTACCCAAATTCCCACATATCTCAACAATATCAGAAAATGAACTTTCTTTACAGTCTTCGTCTTCTTCGTTCTGTTACTTTCATTGTTAAGGGAACACCCATCCAAATAATAAATATTTCCCCCTTCTTCTTTCTTTGCAGTATCAAGCTATCACCTATAAACACCTTGCAAAACTCCTCGTCATCAACATACTTGTACCCACGAGATGTCAATTCACCCAAAGATATTATATTGGCTATTGCACTAGGCACATACTTCACATCAGCAAGTGTTTTGATAACATCATTGTGGAGCTTTAGACGAACTCTTCCAATGCCTTCAATTTTCAACTTTGAATTGCTTGTGTCATGGATGTAGCCAAAATTTCTTCCTTTCTGTAAAGAGTCAAAAGAAGTTCGATCTCTACAAATATGCATGTCAGCAGCCGAATCTAACACCCAACTAGAATGACCTTCAACAAGATCATTAGCAGCAGTCAACAGTAGCTCATTATAATTATCAACCACATTAACTGAAGAATCACTAACTTTCTGCTTACCCTTCATCATCCCTTGTAGACTTTTCAAGTCCTGTTTAAATTGTAGATAGCGAGATTGCATGTGACTGGTTTCTCCACAATAATAGCACTCAACAATACTCTTGTCTTTTGGCCGAGAACTCAATCTTCCACCACAGTCACCATTCGTGTGATTCCTCCCTCTTTCGTCACTTCCTGCAACTATTAATATTTGAGGACCACCACCATCTTCTCTCATCATCCTCTATTCTCCTTCAAGACCATCATCACATCATTCAACTACAACGTGTTTTTTCCTACCAATATCGTTTGCACCAACGATTTGAAGGATTTAAGCAATAATGCTAACAGGAGTAATGACTGCTCCTCCTCCTTAATTTTCTCACCCAAATTCAATAGTTGATAAATTAACTGATTAAAATTATTAATGTGGTCATAAATATTGCCTCCTTCATCCATTCTCAAAGTATGCAAATCCATCTTCAGACACAATCGGTTAGTCAACGACTTCGATAAATAAGTGCTCTCCAACTTCTTCCACAAAGCTTTAGGAAATGTCTCCTTCAACACATTAATTTTGATTTGGGATGCAAATGCTAATCTGATAGTGCTGACAACTTTCCTCTTAATGGTACTCTAATCTCCATCTTTCATACCGCTAAGCTTCTCATCCTCCAAAGCGATGTCAAGACCCTGCTGCACCAAATATTCTTGAATTGTGCTATGTCATGACGTGAAATCGCTTCTTCCATCGAACAACGGAACCTCATAAATGTCGTAGTCGACATCTTTTTGGCAACCCACTTCTACTCTTTCTCTATTCTCCTCCCTTGAATGAAACTCTCGCTTTGATACCATTTGTTAGGACCCAAACACTTAAACAAACTCACACAAGAAAATAAATAATAAAGAAAAAGAGAAAAACATACAAAATTTTTAACGTGGTTCGATTCCTCAATAGACCTACGTCCACGAACTTCACTAAAATAATATTATAATTTTTGAACGGACAAAATTTTAAAAACCCTCTCCACTCTCACAAACCGAAACTCGCTATCTCTAATTAGTTAGCTTAGGATTTGTGATGCATAAGACTCAAGAGCCAATGCCTATTTATAAGAGAGAGACTCCTCTTCTATTGTACTTCTAAGTAACGTGAAATAAAAACTTTTTTCAAACTCACTCTTAACTAATGAGGAATTTAGAGAGTTTCCAACATTTATGTTAAAGTGAAATCAGTGCAAAAATTTCCTGTTTGCTGTGATTTGTTGTTTGGATTTTTTGTGGCTTATTGTGAATTGACAAAGAGAATCTTTTATCATGATTGGAATTATATGGAATTGATCAATTGTGTATGAAATTTAGTGACTGTCAATTATGAAGTTTGCTGTATGCTGTGATTGCTGTCTATTCCTTTTGAAATATTAGTGACCAGGGTGTGGGGAAGGCTACAAGGCTACGCATGATTAGAATCTATCGACTTACAAGCTATCTTTAGGCATTGCTTTTTGTGATGAAATTTAGCTGAAATATAGACAAAAAGAAGGGGTCTTCAAATTAAGTGGTCAAATTTCTTTTATTTTTTCCCCTTCTAATCAAACATGATACTTTTTGTCATTTCCTAAAAAGTTTTACTTTTCTTAAACACACTTCGACTTCCTAACTACCAAAAATTGTCTAATTTATCTTGCTATGCCTGATAATAGCTCATGAAAGTAGGTTTTTTAAAAAATTGAAAATGATAAAGGAAATACCAAAAATCTCAATTGAAAACATTTGATTGCTCGACAATTACGATTGAGGCTTTAGAACAAAATATTACGAGAGACTTAGTAGAAGCTCTTTGAATTTTCTTTTATAGTGCATTTCACCTTGGTTGTTTAATAAGTGAGACATAAATTTTCTTTTGTACTTTTTTTTATAGGCATAGTTTTTTTTTTCTTTTTTCTTTTTAGAACTATAAGTTTATGATACGAGGTTGTTTGTTAGGCTTTCTCCAGAACAAAACATTTGATTGTTACAAACTCCATTGGAGAAAGTTGAATTCTGCTTCTACTGTAAAGAGAGGAGAATGAAAGATCATGGATAATTGTTGCAGTTGGCTACTTTATTTTGCAGCAGGACTGACTACTGCCTGCCTAGCGCAACTCTGTAAGAAGGTTTCAACTTTATAGTTTATCTACTATCAAAGTAATAATATTAAATGTTATGTAGGTCAAATTTGTTACAAGTGACTGATTTGATCCTTAGAAGTGTGGCATAAAAAGAACCTTCAGAAAGTGGATAGAACATGATTGGATCTTAAATAAGGTAGCATTTTAGATAGGTATAGTTGAACGTATTGGCTCCTTTGGTAGCACCATGGAAAAAGGTTAATAGAGTTCATTACCCAATTTCAAGGTCAAGAATGGTTGCCTTACCCTCACCAACTTTATCCATAAAAGAAAAAAAAAAACAAAAGTTTTTCATTGGGGATGCAAGGAAGTTTGAAAGCAATAGTTGCAGGCTACCTAAATAGTACAGGTCTTCAGAAGCATTAGTTTTAGTTATCAAAAAAATGAGTAAGTCTTTGTAGTGATGATGTTTATAAGCACCATCTCTGCCATATTGCACGTAAGCATTCAAGACAAAAACCGAGGTCTTCCTGTTTTCTGGCCATGAGCATATATAAAGTCGATAAACTCAGAAATCCCCCAGCATACTTTGCTTTTGCTTATAATTTAATCTTGGAGTCAATTTCAATAAATTGCTGAAGAAATGCATATAAACAATAATGAAATGTGTACAACATGTAAGTTTTCAGTGTGTAGATTTTACATTTGTGCCTTCTCAAGCTCCAGAGAGGTCAGACAACCTCTGAAAACACAAACATCAATCTCAGTTCATTTTAAGCACAGTTCTTCTTAATGAACATGTATAAATATTGGATAAGATATTGAGGTATACGCAGGATGACATTTGCAATTTTCTCTATAGTTTATTGCTTTCCACGATCACAAGTGCTGCAGGACGTCAAATGGACTATTTTATGTTGTTAATTTTTTGCGAGATTGTTGTGAACTTTTACTGCAGAAGTATTCATTTTTTTTGTTTTAATATGATGTAAGAATTATGCTTATTTCTGATTTGGGTTTAGGCGACTGAGTTTGAGAATTAAGACTCATAAGGAGCGATATGGTTTCAAATGCCATTGCTCTGTTCTGCTTGGCACCCACCTAGTCAGTGATGCAGCATATTTGGTACTTTTTCTTTGAAAAGGATATGCTGAACTTATAGCTTCTTTGGTAGTGCGCTTTATCAGAATTTTGATTGCAGAATTGACTTGATAATTTCTGACCTATTAAAATGAAGATTTTTTAGAGCATGTGGAAGCTGGACCTTATGATAATTGGGAATTTTTTTTTGTCAGCAAAAAAGGAGAGCAGGGGGCTACCGGTAGTGACGTATCCTTGCTGGGCGTGACCATGCAGACAAATACTCTCCGCTGTGGAATGTTGTTTTGCTCGGTATTGACCGAGGGAGACTCACCACGACATACGCTAAGAGCTGGCGTTAGCCTATTAGCGCGAAAATATTCAAGGCCAACTGGGAAGACGGGTGATAATTGGAAAAAGTTTGTACCTTGGTAAAGAAAGCTACATGGAAGAGCTTGATTTAAGATGTCATTTTGGATATACGCTAACGTGTCTCCTCCTGGTGCAGATTGGTTGCGCAACTACCAAATTGGAGCACCAAAGTCACACACAACTCCCATGGATGTTATGCCACGTTGTGATACACACTCGTTGTTTTGGTAAGTAAAATTATGTATTTGCTAATGAGATTAGCACATATTTTCACTTTTCTCTCACCAAACCCCTCTTAGTGGCTGTGAATATAACAATGACCTAATGAGGATGAAATAGTTGCATGTCCATTGGCCAATATACATAAAGTTAAGAACTTGGAGTTTGATGCAACAAATCCCATTTTGGGTGCCATTTTTTAGAGAAAAAAAATATATTTTTTTATGTTTGTTTGTCTCATGCATGAGATCATGCAATGGAGAGAGTTCAATAATCTCTTGTAGAATAATGACAAAAAGAGATAACCATGTTTCCATAAATGAGATCGTGAAGATGTCCCATATCTAATTTAGCATTATAATGGCTGTGGATAGCTTTAGATATGAAGAAATCAGAATATGATTCTCATTTTTTTTTTCTTTTATGAAATCATATATGAAAGTTAACAATTTAATGTAAAAATAGCATTTTAGAAGAATGTTTTATGATTGTTGGATAGAGCATGTCTTGTAATGGAAAATAAAGATTTATATGCAAAAGGGAGATGATTTCCATCACTTTAGTTAACAATTTAAAAGAACGTTATTTTTGATAAGTAATTTATTCTACAAATAAATATACATTGAGCCAAAGGGAGATGATTTCCATCCCATTATTCAACTAATAAAGTTGGAATCCCAGTCATGTTCAACAACCAACTTGGTTCTTTTCTTTCATACCTTTAACCACCTAAGGTTCGTCGTCATATTAAGAGTCACAAATGACGAAGGTTCGCCACAAAACTCCATCTTTCTACTTTGTAATGATGAGATTCTTGAAAAATTGTTTTCTTTCCTTTGTATATTTTAGCGACACCACCAATTTGGAATAGGAACATATGCCACATAGCCTTTCCACTTTGGCACTTTTATGACACGATGACTGACTATCCAGAAACTGAGTCAATTTGCCAAGTGTGATGCTCTGTGCTATGAGCTGGTTCAAACTACTCTCAATTGTGAACATTTACGTCCATTGTTGTAGACTTTGTAACAGTAGTTCATATGATCCAAATGTCTTTTGTCGGGATCAGGAAACATTGATTCCTTGACGTTCATGTCATGATAGGCCTGCCAATTGAAAAAATCTGGCCTTCATTGTTCAATTATAGCACAAACTACAACATAGTATTAGTTCTTCCTTCTTTTTTTCTTTTTCTTCTTTTTACGTTCACAAGTTAATTCTTCACGCACGTCGTGTATAAATTTATCACATACTATATATCAATATTATAGAAAACTCAAATAATGTTATAATTAATAATTTACAACATTAAATTTAAGATATTAAATTATTTAATTAACTTAGTTTTATTTCTCTTAAATATTTATTGACTTAATTTAGTTCTTGTTTAATTTCTCTTTATGGCTATGTCTTTTAATTTCATGATTTATACTTTACGTCAACCTTTGATTATATTTCTTTAATATAGTTTATGTGGAGTCTATTTTGAAGATATACGAAATATTATTTCTCGTTTTGTATTAACATTAACTTTTTGTAGATTTTGATTTTTTGTATAAACTGAGTTTAAAACATAGCTTATTTAGAAGTGAATAAATTGTTAATTCCGTTTGAATCAAATATATAGTATATAAATCATGCAGACTATTGATCAAACAAATAAATCATGCGGACCAGTGATATAATTAAAACCGATAACCAAATCGAAGCGTTTGATTTAAAAACCTCATTATCATTAGCATTTAGCATCACTTCGTTTCATGTTCATTTTTCATCTCAATTGATTTTAATGCTATTATTTTTTTACAACATTGGTCATGAATACTATATTATCACTTTCTTAAATTTTAAGTTGAACCTATTAGATTTCCTTGAACCCCACAACCATTGTTACTAATAAAGTATTGCTTAAATATCATTTTAAAAGTTATAATGTACATCTTGTTAGAAGTTGCCTCTTCTCTTGAACCCACTTTCTTTATTGAATAAGATCTAATCTATTAAGACTTTCATTCACCATGATGGAATAAGAGAAGTTTTTACTTGACCATTTGTTTCCATATACGTGTAATAAGTCTGATAATAAGAATAGATTTAAAAATACTTATTTGAATAAATTTATATACCATAAGTGTCAATGCAGGTTCTAATAGAATTAGGACTTTGTATAGGATTATATTCGTAGGATTATTTGGATGGGTATTTATATGGCTATATAATTATTGTATTTAGATGACCATTTTTTTGGTGATTTATGTATTAAGGATATTTGTGTTTTTTTTTTCAACATTCATACTTTTTAGTATAGTATAGATTAGTTCGAAATATCAAGACATATTCACAACCTTGAATCTCTGGATTGAACATGTCAACTTCAATGAGCTTCACAATCAACTTGTCTCTCATGAAATCTTGCTTCGGAATCATTTTAAAACATATGCTGCTAAATTAGCTCAGCTAAATCATCAACTTCTCCGCGACTACAAATGCCTCACCATATTTGATAATGCAATATCCCTAATGCCCTAAATGACGTCCCTTATCGTCCATCTCCATGGAGACATTCCCTATTCACTCCTACACAGCCAAAACCAATTACACTATTGTCAATTTTTTTTTGATTAATCTACCGACTTTTCGGCCCAATAGTTCTAATAAATTCCAGTTTTATATAAATTAAGTGTTATTTTGGTCCCTCCACTTCTCAATCTACTCATAGGTGTCTTCATTTGAATAGTGACCACATATACATTGTAAGACATGTCAAATTGGATGAACAACAATTCCCTTCCACCATTGCCAAGTCAGCAGTTTAACGCCACGCAACACGTCAGCAGTTTGTAGCTAAAAGTAATCAAAAGTATTGCCTCATCGTCTTCCTCAAGTGATCCTATTCAATCTCTAATTCACTTATCAGTTGCCTCCATCTTTACACTTCCTCACATTCTCCTTCCATCTCTTCTGCTCCTCACCAAAGACCCACTCACTACCCGACCACAACTCCAACCATATTTCACCACAAAACCCTAACCCTAAAACTTGACAACCTTAAACCCTAAATCCACTTCTCCGTTGTGATTGTATTCTATCCTCTTATTCCTGCTTGATTAAATTTTCTAAAAAAATTCTAACATTTCCATCAATTATTCCTCATAGTAGTACCTATCAAAAAAATTATAATATTATCAACAAGTTATTGGATCAATGGTTAATATGCTGAATTTGAGAGGACTACTACTTGCTACGAGATTAGGGTTCAAATCCCAGAAAATGCATTTGTTATGAGAGGAGAAACCATTAATTCTCTAATCTGCGAGATGAGTGACTACTCTTTGTACAAAAAAATAAATATAATATTATGGTGTCTAATTAAACAATTTCCCACAAAATATAGGAATGACATGGACTTTTTAGCTTTTTTTTTTAAAAAAAAAAAACAAATTCGTGATCTAACTCAAAAGACAAATATAATATTAAAATAAGGTTGTCGCACCTCAATTATTCTTAATTATTCAATCAGTGACTACATTATGATTGACTATATTGTTCTACATATTTTAAGAAGGTTAAATTTGGTTATTGAAAACCTCTTGCGTATTAGGAATTTGATAACCGAGTCTTCTAATTGGTTTAAAAGGCCATAATAGAAGTAAATAATTCCATTGTTGTTTTCTCATTTGACCATGTACTTAAAAAAAATGAGAGATTTATCAAATATTAATGTATTAGCGTGAAAATTTATCAATAATGTTGAATTATCATCCTTTATTTTTTTTTCAAGATATATGTTTTATTATTCGCTTCATTTAATATAATAATTGATAGTCATGTAATATATTGTGTTTTATCGTGTCATTAGCATATTTAACTTGGAAGAATTATATTCAATTTTAAACACAAATTACAACATGCAAGTAGCTCAATTCGGTTCAAAAAATAAAAGTTAAATTTTCTAATTAAACCGAATTTACAAAAAAAAAAAGATCAAAATTAAACTTTTACACGTAGTATAAGAAAAAAATGACCTTCTATGAGATGTTTGAGTACCGTTAGGACTACTAAACAAATCCGGTGAAGTAATTATAATATAAAGAAACTAATTTAAGTATAATTAAAACTTTAATGAAGCGTAATATGGACTTTTTCTTTTTTAGTTTTCCACATTCATACTTTTATATATAGTATAGATGAGTGAGCAACGAGTCTCAGTTTGAACTGAATAGCATAGTTCTGTGATGCTTGGATAGTTGGATTATCTTTTAATTTGACTTTGTTTTGATTGAATCCAGCTTCATCAGTAAGTTTGATGGAGTTGGTTTTTTTTCTTTGTCAGGAAGAAATTTGTAGAGTATAACAGCAAAGCAGTATATTTTTTCTTTTCTGATCTGGAATGAGGAATATCATTACTGAGACAGTAAACACTGATACAATATTGAGGAAAATCAGATGGTCCCCCACACGTAATAATCAGGTAAATAAATGGCAGCCCTAGCTAACAAATGAGCAGCCATGTTGGCTCTCCGAGGAATATGAACTACACTAACCATCTCCAGTGAATGAAGCAGTGTGACACAATCCAAAATTACATCCCCAAACTGAGAATCATCCTCGTATCTCTTGTTGACAGCATCCACCGCCAAAAGGGAGTCCATCTCAATTACAACCTCCCTTAACCCTAGAACTTTGATCCAGTTCAAGACCTCCCTCAAGCCTAATGCTTCAGCCAGATTAGGATCAACAAAATATGAGAGACTACTGACAAAAGCTGCTACTACATCACCAACAACGTTTCTGAAAACTCCTCCCAACCCAGTAGAATTCAGCTCTTGGAAACAAGCAGCATCAATGTTGACTTTAAGTTTTTCCTCCTCAGGTGGATTCCAACTCTCAACATCAATCAAACCCGAACTGTTTCTAAAGGTAGGCCCACAGGTAGAGAATTGGCAAGCTTCCATCCATTCCTGCCTTTTCAAAGAACAGACTCTCAACAGACATTCCGGAGTTTTGAGTCAGTCATTCCAGACAACATCATTCCTCTGCCGACACAAAGCCCAACAGACCCAGCAGAAAAATTCCAGCTCCCCACTAGAAAGCCGATTGTATAAGCCTCTAAACCACTCCACAACAGAATTCCTAGAGAAATTAGCAACGTTCAGTCCCGATAACAACCAAGTTAATCTAGCGTATATACAATCCCGTAAACGGTGTAAAGATGTTTCAATGGCCCAATTACATATATCACAGCAACCACATTAACACATTTTTCAATTAAACAGACCTTGGTTGGGAGCGAATTGCTGATTGTTCTCCATATGAAATTTTTAAACTTGGCCTGGCACCTTCAAATTCCACACCCTGTACCACATTCTCTTGTCATCCATAGGACCTGGCAATGGTGAATCAAAAAGCTCTTTGTATGCAGATTTTACTGTGTATTTACCTCTCCTATCAGGCTGCCAAAAAATCTTCTCCTCCATTGGATTAATTGGCAAGGGAATCTTCAAAATCAGTTGGCAATCTCTGTCATTCAGGGTGTTCCGGAGCTTTCTTTCGTTCCATTTTCCTTCCTGAATAAAATCCCCCACCAAATTGTATTTGACTTGTTGCTCCACATCTGATGTTAGGAACGGGTTTTCTTCATCCCCCAGCCAAGCTTCTCTTCCTATCCTAATCATCCTGCCATTACCAACTCTCCATCTGCAGCCTCTCCGCATCAAATCCATAGTCGAGTGAATACCACGGCAATTATAACTAGGTGAGTAACCCAAGCTCGCATTTAGAAAATCAGAGTTGGGAAAATACCTAGCCTTCAATATACGAGAGACCAAGGTCGAGGGCTCCTTAATTAATCTCGACGTTATTTTACCGGTATAGGCTAAGTTCAGCTCACGAAGACTTCAAAAGCCGTAACCCCCATAGCATTTAGGCTCACATAACTTCCTCCAACGCGTCCACCTTATTCCACGCCTCCCTTTTGTATCCCACCAAAACCCATTAAGAATTCTTTCCACCTCCTCGCAAAGACTCCGAGGTAAAATGAAAACACCAAAAACATAACTCGGAAGCCAAACCCACACTCCTAATCAATACTTCTTTCCCTGCCTGTGACAAGAACTTGTTGTTCGAGCCATTAACCAAATTCCAGACCCTCTCTTTGATATACAAGAATACCTCCCGCTTGTTTCTTCCAATGTCAGCCGGCAGACCGAGGTATTTCCCAACGCTCGTCTCCGCTCTGACTCCAAGAACTCGAGCTACATCTTCCTTCAGGGCAGCCCTACAATTTTTACTAAAAGTGATAACTGACTTGTTGAAATTAATAAACTGTCCTGAGGCTTTCTCATACTGGTTCAAAACGTCCCTCACTACCTCAGCTTCACCTCGGCTGGCCTTAAAGAAAAGACACGAATCGTCCGCAAACAATAAATGTGAAATGGCCGGGGCTCCTCTAGCAATCCGACAACCACTAATCAACCCTTCCCTCTCCTTCTTTCGTATGAGCGTCGATAGTCCCTCCGAGCATAAAATAAATAAATATGGTGAAAGTGGATCTCCTTGTCTAAGACCATGGCTAGGAAAAATCGGACCAAGCATCCCTTTCTCAGTTTTGACCCCAAAATGCACTGTAGAAACACAAGTCATCAACACCTTCACCCACTTGTAACTAAATCCCATCCTGAGGAGCATCAATCTAAAAAATTCCCATTTGACACGATCGTAGGCTTTACTCATGTTGATTTTAAGAACCGAGCCGCACCTCCTTTTTTTTCCTCTAGACTTCGTCTTCATGTAGTGTTGTATTTCAAAAGCTACCAGACCATTATCCAGAATTGACCTTCCTGGTAAGAAAGTGCTCTGCGACTCCGAAACCAGAGATTCTATTACACACTTTAGTCTACTTGCAAGCATCTTGGAAATAATTTTGTATAGAACCTGGCATAATGAAATAGGCCTAAGATCACCCATCCTTTCCACATTATCCACTTTCGGAATGAATGCAATAATCGTTTCTCCAATCTCTTTCGGGATTGACCCGTTGTCAATTACTGACAAACAATACTCTGAGACCTCCTCCCCAATAATACTCCAATATTTCTGGTAAAACATTGGATTTAGCCAATCACAGCCCGGCGCCTTATCAGGGTGCATGCTAAACAGAGCAGCCTTCACATCACTCTTGGTGAACGGCTCCTCCAAAACGGTACGTTGAGCCTTAGATAAAGTACAATCCACACATCTCAACACCTCAGCAGCCTCACAACCTGTAGAAGAAAAAAGCTTATCAAAATAGTTAGTAATAATATCCTTTAACCCATCATTCCAACCCCTCCTGGTCCCGTTCTTATCCTCCAAAAAGTCGAACCGATTACTTCTTTTCCTCATGGTTGCAAAGGAATGAAAGTATTTGGAATTTCGGTCCCCGTCCTTCAACCAATGTGGCTTTGCCCTCTGCTAGCAAAGCAGTATACTTATAGATGGGAAATATGGAAAATATACAAAATAACTAAGTTTGATCTAATGGGATTCTTAAACAAGCACCAAACAAATACAAGTGACACCTTAAATTAATGAACATTATTTTGACTAAAAAAATGAATAAAAGTATCCATTTTAAGATCTATTAACACTTTTTAATTTATTTGGTGTATATGTGGTGTATGTGTAGAAACATATACCAAGAGTACGTAAGAATTTCACTGAATATGCAAAATAGCAGAAGTGTTGCTACACATTATGTTGTCATATCATCAAAATGCCGGCAATACTTCCACTTAAGCTTCAACAAAATGCTTCAGTGAACGCAATATTAGCACCAAAATTTTCAAACTCTAGACTTGGCCGCTGAAGCAATGCCCAAACACATTTCCGCACCAAGTAGCAATCTTGACTGACCTGCTCTGAATTGCCCCAAGTCCTCTGTTTTCAAGTGGCCTGCTTTTTATATGAACTGGAAGCAATACAGAAGCCACTCCTGCATCACTCCTTCCGACCAATATCACTATGCAATATTGCGTGCCTAGTCAATACAATCTCCTCGACAAGACTCTTGTATATCATTTACTTGAAAATAATTTACCAATTCTTTGTTTTTTATACATTTTAACAAATTTCTTTTAAGTGTATTTCTAAAATAATGTTTTAAAAGTCAGTTGACAAAATTTTTTAACCCATTTATCAAAACCAAAATTTTCACCAAAACTAAATGATAAATGATCTACGACAATCATTTTTTTTAAACCACTACTACATTCATTATGACCAGAACGAAATAAAAGAGGGCGCGAAGAAGAAGCAAACCTGGTTAATTACGATTGGTCTCCACCCAATCCCACTTTGTGAGGATGTTTCGATTGTAGATGTTGTTGGAACGTCCCATAGCCCCCTCTATGATTGAATATGTACACATGCAAGCAATAATTACAAGAAACATCAAATTTATTATTACCTTTAGGCATTTTCTTAAAATGCACTTTAAAAATGTCGGAATTAAGAACTCTTCCTTCCGCTCCCACCTTTTCGCTAAGAATTGGTTGAGTTTCACTCTCCTGTGTTTCGACATTTTCAATTTTAATATTTTAAAAATTACTATTCTCACCAAAACTTGCTATTCCTTAAAAAAATTATTTCAAAAAATATAACTCTAAAAAATACAATAAAAATTAGGTAAAAAAATTATACTAAAAAAATAAATTTGAAGCAAAAATTTCACAAAATGAATATTTTTGTATTTGGTAAAAACAAAATCTAGAAAATAATTGAGAGAAATATGGAATTATCAATAAATAATAGCAATTTGAAAGGTAAAAATGTTGAGAAATTGAGAGATAGTAGAAGAGATTGAGAGAGAATTGGTGTAAAGATTTATGATGAATGTTGAGGTATTTATAGAAGAAAAAAATTGAAAGAAAAAAAAAGAAAGAGTCGTTGGTCAACGATCAAAATCGACGGCTTTGACCATTGGAACCGCCAATTCCACGGGTTTTGGTACCCCTGAACCAGAATCAGCCTGTAAACCACCGATTTTTACCGTGCGGTTCACGGTTTCAGTTCCAATCCGATTTTCAACCGTTTTGACCGGTCTGCTTCTTGTCCGGTTCGCCGGTTTTGGGTTGATTTGGCCATGTCCACGTGTACTCGATTTGCACATTGATACAATCTGCATAAATTTTATAACAAATTGAAGAATTTTGATATTTACTGACAAAATTATTAATTTTTCCCTTTGAGAAAAATAAATACAAATTTTAAGTTTATCCGAATTTATACGCATTTTGTCCACACTTTGAACACAGTTGAATGCCGTCTGTATTTCCTTGAAATTCTGGCTCCGCAACTGATTATGTCTGGACTGCAATGTTGTTGTTCGCTGCAGCTTCTTTATTAGTAATTATATCCTTCTTGTTATTGGTGTTAGTTTCAAGCAGGTTCCTTGGTTTCCGATTCTCTACACAACATAAGAATTCATCAAACTCACATTCCAAAAAGCACGAAACAATTACTGCTAAAACCGAATTGGTCCAACCCAAGACCGAACTAATGATCAGAAAAATTAATATAATCCTAATAATTCTTACCAGTCCGTGGATGCACTGCATTGTTAGCTTCTTTCTTGGGAGGGGAATGTGGTAGTTGTGCTCTTCTATGGCTATTAGACCTCTTAGCTGCTTTCCTTTCATGCGACCAAAAACAAGAAAAGCAACTCATCATTCAAGAATGCTGAATTCCCAGAAATCTGTCAGCTTTTTATGGTTCTCTGTTGCAAAAACTCAACCCTTCAACGTTCCGCGAAATCTAAAGTTTTGATCAAATGCAGCTCGAAAATCAACCAGAACGTCCAATATGCTTGAATGTGACATGAATCACAAATATTTATGTACTGTCATTTCGTATGCATTATCTTCTGCATCAACAATATGTGCCAAAAGGTCAATACGTATAAACCAGCAAGCCAGCCAGGGTATTGTACATTAAATCTTGCATTAAAACCCTGAAAAAGCGTTGTTTGATCACTTCAGATACATATCGGGATTCATTTTAATATAGATTAAGAGGAGTTAAGTTATAAAAGAGAAAAGGTTGGTTCTTGGATTTTTTTTCTTTTTTTTTTGGTTATAAAAACAGAAAAAGAAATGAGGTTTTGTGGATAGCTGGGGTTAACAAACACCAGGCTAACCAAAACCTATCAGCTAAAACAATCATGGAAGAATTTAATAATTAAGCTTTTGTGAAACTTCACCAAGAAATGATGAATTGTAACAAAAAAGGGTATCCTTTGTTTGGATTGGCCGTAGAAAATGGAGAGAAAATTTGGATGGGAGGTTTTAAAGGTGTCTCTAAATGAGGCAAAGAGAATCAAGAAACCTATTGGTTTGTTACTGTGTTGCCATTTTAAGTTGGACTGTGCTTGGGGTTAAATTAGGACATAATTTTGGATAAGTCTCTAGTTATATCCCGTTACTACTTCTAGCGGGTGCCGTGATGATTCTCTCTCGGTTATCGCCGAACAAAGGAACATTCTACGGTGGGAAGTAAGTGACTGCATGATCACACCTACTAGGAGCAATGCCACTACTTGTAGCCCCCGACTCCCCTTTTCTTTGGAAAAAAAATTAGGACATAATTAACAGGAAATACAGGAGAAATTTATTTTAGTTGGTTATTTTTTTTAATTTTAGTTGGTTATTTTAATGTGCCCTATTTGTGCTCTTCCATGTTGCTCTA
>CAODLS011245998.1:0-14231 GCA_948243855.1 Flueggea neowawraea
CTCAACACTTAGGAAATCATGTTTCCATGAAATTCTAGTATAGACCAATAGTTTAACCAATACCAGTGATGAGTATCATAATCTTTTATGAAGTAAGTGCATATTCATCACTATTGTACACTTAATGCACAATCAAATCTCCTTTACGACCACCACCGTCCCAAAATACTCTCTTTTGGGAGTCGTACAAATTCTTCTTTAATTTGTACTATGTTCAATACAACATGGTTTTACCTCATTCGTATATTTATAATAAATTACAAATAAATGGGTATATACGAACAAATGTATTTCCCAAATAATTGAAATATAATTCAATTATCTAAATAAGAACCACATTTGCACGTTTTAAAACTAATTATTTTGAAAACTAATTTTCAAAATAATTCTTAGCAGAAAAATGCAATTTCTCACAATTTTTAGTATTATTTATACACCAATAAATTGGAAAAAAATAGTTCAAGAACTCAAAAAATTGTGAAATATATACTAAAAATTTCAAAAAAATCCAAATTGTACTTTTGTCAAAACAATTAAGAAAATGGTGGCCTAGACACGTGTCACGTGCCAGAACGTGCCACGTGGAGGGAATTACTCACGTACACACACGGTAGCTAAAATTCCGCCATTTGTCGCTGTCACATGGAAGCAGGTGTCACACAACCGTAAAGCTACGTGTCGCTTTCTTAATGGTCCAACTCAACCGACATGCACGCCACGTGTTGCAATAACGTGTCCGACACAGGGCAACTATGACACGTGTCACCATATCAATGGATACATGTGATGACGTGTTGGGACAGTCAGCATGCCACGTGTCCCTGACGTGGTTGCCTACGTGGCACAATTTGCCATGTGTTGGACCTTGATTGGCTACCAACACTCATTTCACATGGCCTTTGACTGACACATGTGGTGTTTCTATTGGTCCACGTTTTGGTCAACTTTGACCAATTTCTCTCTCCACCAGTGTCGCGTTTTGAGTGGTCTGTGAGGGCGAATCACAGATCGCCACCTCGCCGTTCTTATCAGATGAATAAATTCATCTGGGTATCCTCACTCAATATTTTTTGATCGAATTTTTGTCGATTTGACTACATTTCCGATGGAATTTCGCAACGAAATGTTGGCAGGTAACATTTTCGATGTCGCTGATCTCAAATCTTTTGTCGGAATTTCAAAATTAAAACTTTCATAATTTGACTTTGGACGGACTCGAACCAAAAACGACGTTCGAGACAGAAAGTCGAATGCTAAAAAATCACAGTAGACATCTTAGACAGAGACCAACAATATTTTTGAAACATATTCGAAAAACTCGTGTTGGCTCCGATACAAATGAAGGAATCACATACCGGTTTAACTAATAAACAATATAATAAATAAGTTCGACTTACTAACATCGATTCCAGCAGAAGCTAGCAGCGGAGTAGGACCAGTTCTATATTGGTCTTGTGAGCAAACCACGGTTGAAATATCAACGGGATTGCCCGGCTGTTTCGCAGTCTAGATACCACACGTGATCTGTGCAGGACTAGGGACAGGAGGTCGAACATCGCTCTCTCTTGGTTGAGAGCTCTCTCTCTCTCTTTGTGTGTTGTCGGAGTTGTGAGAATGGAAGGACCAATGCTCTTTTATATAAGCCTCAATTGGGCTCGTGGGCCTAACGGGCTTTACAGACCCATTTTATTCCCAATGCAATTGGGCTTACCAATTGGTCTCGGTTCATACATTGGCCAACCGGGTTTGGTTCTTCTCAATTGGACTTTCCAATTGGTCTCGGTCCACGATCTTAGTTCATACTTTGATCAACCGAATTCGATTCACCTGTCATAGGTGAAACATATTTTCCAACATGAACCTTATCACCTGCATTGCTTTAAAAATTACAGATATGTTGGTGTGAATTTCCGTTCAGCAGAAGGTTTAATCCATAAGGCAATCATCACAAGTTTTTGGCTCCAATCTTTTTGGCTTGGTTTTTCTTGTGTGTAATGATAAAAGAACCTTTTTCCATGTTTGTTAGAATATTCTTTTGGCAAAACTTTGAAGAAACCTGGATATGCAGGTAATTTCCATTCTCAACTTGCAGGTAGTTGGGCAATGAATTGGGAACATTCACTTCTATCACAATAATATAAGTGGCATTTACAATATGCTACCAGTTTTGCATTTCGTTGACTGGTCAAATGAAGTTCTTCCAAAATCCAAAAATTTTAAGTTTATTTTTCACTTCCATTTGAGCTGCATTTAATGCTTTTTAACTTGGGAGATGTTGAAAAAAAGTCATATGCAATTAAAATTTTAGGTTTATTTTTGTTTTCCGAATATAAGTTTAAGAATTAATGGGAGCTAAAATTATGAGAAGTAGTTTTGATGGAATGAAAAATTTTTAAGTTTATTTTAGTTTGAATTTTACTTTTAGTTTTTTTTAAAGTTTGCATGTTACATATATTATTTGTTTGTAAAATGTTTTTCCAGATCGTTTTCTTATAAAACTACATTGCCCATTTGATCAGTTTTCTTTAGTTCGACGAACATTTTTTAGGTAATCTTTTTTTTTTCAAGTTTATTTTAAGTTTTTTTCGTTATTTTTAAGTTTACATATTAAATAAATTGTTATTTTAATAATTTTTTCTCAAAAAATCTTGATAAGATTTTTGCCACCTAATGTATGGAAAAGTATATTTAAAAACTTTTGTCACCACTGAACATATTCTATCAATACCCTTGAAACTTGAACACTTCGTATTCAAACTGATGAGAAAAGAAAACGACAATTATAATGATTCCCTTTGGTTTATTTATTGTTTATGTTAAGTTTTTTTTTGGTTTTATATTTTCTTTGTTTTTATTTGGTCTACTTTGGTGTACATTCTGATTTCATTTAGTTTACATCCTATTATGTCTTTTGATTTTGCAATATTGTTTACTTTTGGTTTTGCATTTTTGTCTACCTTTTTGGTTTTTATTTGGTTTACTTCTAGTTTTTCATTTTCGTCTACTTTTATGGTTTTTAATTGGTTTACTTTTGGTGTTTCATTTTGTTTATTTTATTTTTAGTTTTTATTTGGTTTTCCTTGGTTTTGCATAATTATTTTTTTTACTTGTTTTAATTTTATTTTACATTCTGATTTCTTTTTATCTTTTGGTAAATTTTTATGGAAATTTCCTTAGTCTCTTATTATGTTTATGTTAATATAGGGAAAAGTTGCAAGTTAGTGCTAAAAGAAGAAGAATGTCAACTAAATTTGGATTTGGTGAGGCATTATGGTTGAAATATGATAAAGTAGTAAAGAATAACTTGAAAACACATGATTTTTGTCAAAATTCAAGTGCAACAAACAAAAGTTTGAAATTTTATTATCAATGTTAACAAGTTTTGTATAGTGTTAATGTATTTTTTGAGAATGGAATTTTTTTTAATTTGGTATTTTGTTGGTTTTACTCAGTTTTTAACGGTTTGTATTTAGTTTTCTTTTGTGTTTTTATTTTTGTGTTTTTCATTAGTTTATTTTTCCTTTCCATTTGGTTTTTTTGGGTTGCATTTCTTTCATTAACAATTTTTTTAAAATTCGCACATGGATTAAGAAAAAATGTTAGTGTTGTAGAACTCGTAATTTTATTATCAATATTATTTCATAATAATTTTTTCCTTGATATGTTGTATTAATTTGAAGATTTTTAAATGCATCTATTGATTTTTATTTAACACTTTTGATTTTTTTCAACTTTTTTTTAAATAAATTGTAAAATTGTAAATTTAAATTACAAAAAATGAGTTGATTAAAATCAAGTGGAGATGAAAAAACAAATAATGGGTATACACATGTTTGGCGATGAAGGGGCAGCAAAAGTCATGGGTGTTACTGTGTCGTGATAAAATATAAACTTATTAATAAACAACAAAAGTACATGAAATATATAATGTGTTGGCTGCATTTATATCATTAAATTTAATTAAAATTTTATTAATAAATTTCAGCCATAAAAGTACATAAAGTAATTAAAAGCACCATAGTCCTCCCGCCGCCCTCAACCCTTTATAAACTTTCCTCTTCTTCTCCCTTCCTTTTTCCACCTGCCAAATTCTTCTCTTCTTTACTTCATAACCTTTTCTGCAATTCTTTTCATCTTTATTCAAACCCCTAAACGGTCGTTCCTCTCTCAATTTCACAAACCTTGAATTTGCTAAGCTTAATGTTAACAACCGTAATCCTCTGCCACTTTTGTTCTTACCGTTTAATGTATTACTTTAGTTGATCTATTTGTGCGAAATAAATTCTTATGGATGGTCAATCTATGGAAATTTCAACAACAGATACAACAACAAATACTACCAATCAGCATGTTGATGATAATGTTACAGCCGTGTTAGTTGTATCCACATTCGAATTGATAATTTGTTGTGATTGTGGATTGTGTAAATTTTTATTTTATATGTTAATGTTTGATTATGTTAAGGTCTAAAATGCTTAGTCAGTCGGAAATTGATATAAGTTTAATCATTTGTGCCTATGTAGCACAGAACGGAACCAAAAACGGAAACGAGGACGGAAAACGGAAATTTTAAAAAATATAAGAAACGAAAATATGGAAAAACGTGTAAATAATAAAAATATATAAGTATTTTATAAATATTAAAAATAATTTTAACTTTTGCTAAATTAAAATTATATTAAATAATTTTAATAGAGTACAAAAATATGAAAAAACGTGTAAATAATAAAAATATATAAGTATTTTATAAATATTAAAAATAATTTTAATTTTTGCTAAATTAAAATTATATTAAATAATTTTAACAGAGTACTAATAGGGAGTGTATAGAATATTGTTATATCAAATTCTTTTAACTTTTCTCAAATTGATTTGAGTCAATGACATGTAAGCATATAGAACTTGCAAGTTTGTCCTTTTTTAATTGGATTAATATATAATTTATCCCAAAATTTGTATGGTTTTTTTTATTGTCATCTTAAATTTTTTGACCGTTCAATTTATTCCTCTAAATTTGTTTAAATTATCTCAATTATTCTCGATCTTACTTAAATTATCTTAATTATCCCCTAAATTTGATTAAATGTGCAATTTATTAAATTTTTTAATTCATCACGTATTTATTACGAGATTTTTTTTTATTTTTTTAACCTTCTACATTTAATAACGATAACTTGAAGGTAAACTAGAGGATTTTGGGATTCAAACACATTGAAAAAAATCTTTAATTGAGAAGATTTTGATAAATTTAGAAGATAAATTAAACATTCAAAAAATTTAGAATGATAAACAAAAACATATAAATTTTGGGGGTAAATTATGTATTAAGCCTTTTAATTTGTTGGCAAAAGAATATTCTCATGACTGCATTTAAAACGCTCTTTCCGACAAACCAAAAAAGAAGAACGTCGTCGTTTTAGTTTGTGCCTCGTTTCTTAAAGCCAAAACCTACTAGTTTCTTTCATTCTCGTCTCTACTTGCCGCAATCCCTTACGGATCTACTCTGACCCAATCCCTCACCCAACTCCATAACCAAACAACTTCACCTCTTCAAAATGGTTTTGAAAACAAGGCATTTTTCTTCGTCTTTTCTCCATGCTTTACCCTCCACAGCTCTTCACCTCAAGCTCCTTCGACTTCTCAACACAACCTCCGATGTCGAGTATCCTAGCCGTCTTGACAAGTTCCTCAAAATTGACTGCAAGACAGGTAACGTTACTCTCCGCCAAGCTGTTATGGATCTGGAAACACGTTTCCTAATAAGAACGTTTCCAAATTGTTGGTTTATTTAGGAAACGAGCCCGAAACATTTTTTCAACGTTTCTCCTCGTTTCCGTCTTGGAAACGTTTCCAAAACGGGGAAACTCATCTCTGCTGGCGTTTCGGTGCAACATAGATTCGTGCTAGTTGTTGCAAGCACGCCATCCGAGCTTACATTCCACACGATCATCAAAATTTTTGAAGTTTCAGGACGTTTCTATTGTAAAATTAATGCTTTATTTTTACTGTGCATCACTCCACTGATTTACTAGTTTCTCTTTGTCAAATTAAATTTGTGTTTCCAGTAGCACTATATACTTTTTATGATGGAAACTGTTGGGTATGAACTGTGTAGAGCTACAACACATATTGATCTTGTTGTTCTGGCAAAGCAATTGAGGGTTGGTGTCGAAGTGGTGCATAATGCATCTGTGATGACTGCTGTTGGAATTTGTGGTTTGCAATTGTATCGTTACTGCGAGACGGTTTCAATTCCATTTTTTACTGATACTCGGAGACCTGATAGCTTTTATGAAAGGATTCGAAGAAACCGTAATCTTGGACTACATACCCTTTGCTTATTAGGTGAGAATTTACTGCTTCTGCTTAAATTCAGCTCTACCAATAGGAGAAAGAATTTGTGTTTAGGCTTTACACTTGTAAATGTCCAGAAACTTTTAATTGAAACGATACAATGTACCAAACACATTTGCATACCACTTAAGAATGGATACTAGAGAAATGTAGTGAATCTATGATTAAGAATGATCCTTTCTTTATGATAGATATAGGAGTTGCATCCACTACCAAACACATTTGCATACCACTTAAGAATGGATACTAGAGAAATGTAGTGAATCTATGATTAAGAATGATCCTTTCTTTGTGATAGATATAGGAGTTGCATCCACTTTGTAACCCATATGCTTCAACTAATGTTGTCAAATGGGCGGTGATTCTTAGGAGATTGTGATATTATTGCATTCTAGATTTTGTATTCAGATAAAGTTTTAAGACCAAATCAATTGCTTTGTAGCCCATATGTCAACTAAATGCTTTCGTTTTGATATGCTCTCTTGCTGTCATCTTATCAAATTTACTCTTTTCTACTTTATAGATATACGAGTGAAGGAACCTTGTTTGGAATCTTTTTCCAGGTTTGTTTTCAAAGAAACTAACGCCATGTTTGATGTAACATTTTGTTGTGGCTATAGTGCTCGCCTAATGTTCTTCTTTGCTTTTTTTTTTTTTATTTTTTCTGGAGGGCAAAAGAAATACGAACCACCCAGATTCATGACAATTAACACTGCAATTGAGCAGCTATTGGAGGTTGAGCATAAGCGTGGGGAATCAGTTGAGGCACAATATCATGTCTGTGTTGAAAATACTCAGCATGTTGCTATGATTTACCCCATAGTTGGCTTAATTATAAAATGAGGTGCTTGTATATGGTAAAATCTCAGTCTGATCCATATTTGCACTACCAAATGCAACCAAAATTCTTGTTTGCCGTAGTATCTTGTTATCTTAGGTTGTTCTCTGTTATAGTCTCTCATATCAAGTTGTTTGTACACCTTTGAACGAGTCTTATCATGCAAATTTGCGCATGTGTGCTTAAAAACTCATCAAAAATGAATTTAAAATAATAACTAATATTTTTATAAGTTTAGGTTCCTCCACGACATGGTGTATCTTATATGCATTGTACATTTCATCTTGTCATGCAACTTACAATGAATACACTAAATGTGTTGGCTTTGCACGACAGGGAAGTGAGCATCAGATGACAGTTGCTGAGACGATGAGGCAGATGTTGGCAGTTGATTTTGGGGCACCATTGCATTGTCTGGTAATAATAGGCGATACCCATCCATTAGAAGAAGAAATGTTAGAATTTTACAAAGTTAAAAGTGAAAATCTAGGAAATCCTATTGATGGAAGTGCTTGATTTTCAAATATTCTACCAACCATATTAATGTTTTGATGGGTTGTAAATGTGTTGAGTCACTCGCGAGCGGTTCGATAAAAACTCGTTTGCGACTCGCCTTGGATAAACGTGCCGAGTTTGAATAAAATTTAAGCTCAAATTAATAAAAAAAACCAAGTTCAACATTCAAAAACTCGGCTCGAAAAGTTTGCCAACATGCTTATTTACGTGTTCATGAACAAGCTTGCATAATAGGCTTGTGAACAGGCTCGATAATAGGATCGTGAACAAACTCGTTTATAGGCTCATGAACATGCTTGAATAATAGGCTCGATTTTTAAGAGCGCAAAAAAGCTCGAATATGGACTCATTTATATAAGAAGATACAATAACTTTTTATTCCAGTTTTTATGATTGAAAACCTCATACTTAATTTATATCGATTCGGTAATAACATCATAAGGCATGTCCCATATGCTAAACCATTGGTCCGGTTAATTCCGCACAAGTTTCAGATATTCAGAACATCTACCTAATACATTTTATTTAGTCAAATATTAGACTAGTTTATTGGTTGAGTTAAATCATGTTAATAGAATTTGAATAACAAATACCTTCATAATAATCGTAATTATGAATATAATAAAATATAATGTTACTAATATCAAAATAAATGTAAAAATATTTGTGAGTAAATCCAGTTGGCAAAATAATGGCTTGCACCCATTAATTCTTAATATCTCGATGTGGAGTTCTAATACAAAAAACAAAGAGCTCGGACAAAAATGACACTCACTATTAGAAACAGACTGCCTCACTGAGCGCGGGTTGTCGGATGGATGCTGACAGCAAAATGACCTGAAATGTTAAAGCAACAAAAGGAGGTGAGAATACTCAGTAAGTAATAGTACATTTAAGAGACTCTAGTCCTCACATAAATTGTTTTGAAAATGATTTTGAAAATACCACACAGACACACACATATATAGCTTGAAAACCTTTTCTCAAAGTTGTTCGCATAGATGATAAACAACATATATTCATACGAATTCAAACTTATCCGATAATTAGAGAGCACTGAGAATGCCATTTTTTTTATTTCTTAGATTTTTACAGCGTTAAAAAATTTTGAAGAGTCAAATCTCCAAATATTACAGGAGGTTGATGTAGAACAAAATGCTCCTCGATAAATTTTGTAATGTGTATTTGTATATTTTGTTGGGAAAATCACTTTTATTAGAAAAATAAATACTGAATTTGAAAAATGTCATCCAAGTTTCTAACTATACAAAATGCCAGAGAAAATAAGGCCTAATACATATGAATCCCTCCCCTAAACTTGTATTCATCCTGCAATTTCTCCCTGAACTTTGTGCGCGCTTATGAACACCCTTCAACTTGAAAAAACGACATCATATTACCCATTAAACGTCATCACCACATGTGATGATGTGGCAGTGAGGGATAATATGATGTCATTTTTGCAACTTAAATTGCAAGATGAATAAACACAATCTTAAAAATGCCATTTTTGTGAGAAATCGCAATTTTTTCGCAAGAAATTGATTGTTTCACTAGAAAATGATTTCCAACAAAAATAAGTATTTTATTTTTTTTCCAGAAGGTCTACAATGGTCTACAGAAGTGTTCATAAAGGAGTTCAATTTTTTTTTATGAGAAAGTTGATTTAATGAATTCTCAGTGTAATACTTTTTTTTTTAATTAAGCTGATTTATTGGTATATATATAGGTATTTAGAGTACATGATATTTACAAAAAAATAATTTATTTAATGGTGATCAATTTAGTGTATAGAAGTGTATGTGTACAAGGTTTACAAAAGTGTCCAAAGGTGTACAAACGTGTTCATAGGTATACAAAGTCATTTTACAAATTTGATGACTAATTAACAATTACATGAAAACAAAGGGACTTAACATTAAAAAAACAAAACATAGGATATTACATCAGAGAAACCATAGCAATCTCCAATCCGCTCCCACACAAACTTCAATCCTCAATCTTCAATCCCTAGCAGTCGTCATTGTCGTCTTTTCCCTCCGTCTTCGAATCTATCATTCATGTAGGAGGAGTGACTTACTCGAGTAATTCTCTGCCCAAAAAACTCTAGAAATCTCCAAACACAATTCAACCAATCAAAAACGCTATCAATCACTCACATTGCTCCTAAATAACCTCTAGAACATTATTTTATACACCAATACAACAATGTAACTCGAAATCACTCCAACTTGAAATGGTTCATACTAATTTATGAACACCTTCGATTCTTATGATTTTAGACTTAACCTATGTGTTTCTAGACTCCCAAAGTTCAGATTTCATTAACCCTAACACCAATTCTCATCAGAAACACCAAGAACAACTCTAAATCTGAAACCCTAGTTCTAACCGTCACTCCCAAAAATGCCCAACAAAGAAATGCATTCAAAGAGAAAATGGAAGCAACAATAATGAGAAAAGATAGATCTTACCTCAAGGAATCAATGGTAGGCAAAGGAAGAGGAAGATGGACAGCTTTGGGAGTAAATATGGTTGTTGGAAGGAGTAAATGACGAAGCAAGGTCGGGTGGGGGTATTAAATAGACCAAGAAGGCAAAATACAGTGTTTTACTAAATGCCTGTGTTAATTCAGGAGTTACTCGAGTAACTCAAAATGTTACTCGAGTAACTCTTGTCCCAAAGGAACATTCAGACCACGCTCACTCAAGAAGTCCAAATCTTACTCGAGTAAGTCTAGCTTCAGAAGGGAAATTCGAGCCCACTCACTCGAGTAACTCTCGATCCCAGAACACACGAAGCACGAACCCGACCCCATCCACTTGAGTAACACCGAAACCTACTCGAGTAACTCTCCTCTCTTACTCGAGTAAATCACGAATTACTCGAGTAACTCCAAGGTCATTCGCATAAAAAGGATTCTCCAGCACCACCAACACCCAGACAACATCTCCGAATCCCAAGGATAGGATCGGAGATGAACAGAACTATAGAGACCTATGTCGGAATCCGACGGGGTATTAAATCTACAATGAAGAAACATAAAAAATATAGTATACCAAGTTCACAAACAATAAAAAATTCATCTTCACCTTGAACTTCCCATAATAAGACACGCAAAACCTTCATAGATTGTGGCTTAACGTCTGTCCTTCTTAGACCCCTGTTTTGGAACACGTTGAGAAGGAGCATGATCGACAATTGCTATAAATTGAGTTCCTAAAAAAGAAAGGAAAAGTATCAACATCCATGAAGAATTTGAAAGTGTTCCTCTTTCAGAATAAAAAAATACATAAAAGCAAACGCATAGATCTAATTTGTCATGCAACAAAAAACGAAACAGTTTTAATTTATAACCTCTAATCTATTTTCAGTATAGTTCAAAGATCTAGATTTCAATAACTCATACAAAGCTCTAGATTTCTGGATCTACACAAACCCATTGCTATAAACTGAGTTCCTAAAAAAGAAAGGAAAAGTATCAACATCCACGAAGAATTTGAAAGTGTTCCTCTTTCAGAATTTAAAAAATACATAAAAGCAAACCCATAGATCTAACATGGCTAAAAAATGGAAAAAAAAATGAAGAGGTTCATTTAATATTAAACATAATAGAAATCTAAAATCCTACCTATGTGACTCTTCCCACAAAATGAGTGGTCAATCGTTAGTCATACTGAACCAAGAATGGAAATCCAAAAATAGTAACGAGAACCTGCGAAGTCTCATGGCTAAACATGCTCACCCAAAAGTCTGAAACACACATGATCAATTTGAAAATGTCAGGTTAGAAATTACAAGAGAAATTCACGAATCCAAATTATCGAGTATGACTCATGTGTTTCGAAATAAGGATTACCTCTTCCACCGGACTCTTCACTCATTTTCTAGGGCTTAGTTTTTCTCTGGAATTCAAAGAAACGAAAAAAATAACAAAACATTGAAACAGAAACATATAAGTGAAAATTAAAAGCAATAAACCGGTGTGAAGCGTACATAGCATTTTAGGGTTGTGGATTTTGGGAAAGTAAGAGTGACGGAATGGGTAAGAGGGAGAAGGAGCAATCCACTTTATGCTTATCTACTTCACATTTTTTTAAATGAAGGACATAATATGTTGGTGTATCAGTTGGTAATCTAACTAATTCAAAATCTAAAAAATTAATGGATCCTTTCAACAACTATAATTTATATTGACGTTATTTTAAAAAAAAAAATTAATAGAATTTAGAATTCTTTGATGTATTATTTTGCATAAATTTTGCATAAAATTTTCATGTGTTATTGATGTCGTTTATGTACAAATAATAAATATTGCTTATGTCATTCAATAAATAGTTTTTTGTAAAGTTTAAAGATTTTTAAACAAAAAACTAATTTTCATTTAAAAGAAATAAAATTATTTTAATTGATTGGTTGTTTAGAATTTTTAGATTTATTATTCCACTAACTTTGCCTTTTTTTTTGCAGCCTTTGGAAAATGACAAGGAAATATGACGCTATCAGCGAATTGAATGCATCAAAGGATGCGTGGAAATAAGAGTGTGAGTGTTGAGATTATCGAAAGTCCCACAATACCAAAACAAAAATCAAATCAAGGAAATCAGTATGGTTTTCATTGATGACAAGGTAATTTATTTATTATATTTTCCTTGCAATTATCACTGCTTTGATATATTCACGCATAAAACAAACACTTTCTTATTGTTTGATTTTTTTTTTCTTTTTCTCCAAACCATAGGATTCCACCATTCAAGCATCAATCAGAACAACACCAGCTTTGATCAAGTTCAAAGATGATTACATAAATGAAAGGAGATGTTATTCGATCGAGAAATTCAACGTGGCTCTAAATGGTGGGGATTATAGGGCCACCAAGCATGAGTACAACATTGCTTTTGACTACCATACGAGTCACTACAAGAAAATGATCGTTTTGTGATGAACTTTTTGCGACAAAACAATTTTGGCGCAAACATTGCGATGAATTAGTCACAAAACGACCAAGATTGTATGTTTGACTTTTTTGCAACGAATTTGTCGCAAAAAATTGAGAGGAAAGACTTTTCCTTGCCAAAAATTGTTTTGCGACAAAATTTGCGACAACATAGCAATTTGTCGCAAAAAAGTTGTGACCAAAAAAACTTTCCTCTCAAAAATTTGCGACGAAGTAACATTTTGGTTCAACTTGTTGAGACGAATCCACATTTCCGTAGCAACAATTTGCAATGAAACATATTTTCGTAGCAACTTTTGCGACGGAATCACATTTCGTCTCAAATATTTGGGATGAAATTGCGAATTCATCGCAACATTTTGCCTATTAATTTAAAATACAACTTTTTGCAACTTTTTGAATTAATAGACGATTTGTTGTTACGAATTCGTCGCTAAAATAGAGACGAATTGGTCACAAAAATAGCATAGCGACGAATTCGTCGCAAAACATCATTAATCAATTTTAAATTTATCAATTAATTGTTTTCTTAAAAATATTCAAGCTCTTAGTAATCATTAACATAACAAATTAATTGTTCATAAAGTTATATGTCTTAAACATTCCCACAAGTTTTGATTCTTTTTATTCTAATTAGAAAATATATTTTCAAATTAATTAGGGTAATAATGTCTAGCAATTAATTACAAAAAATAATTTATGATATTAATTTAGATAAAAAGTTTGAATATTTTTAATGAAAAACTATATACCGTAATAATTGAGAATTAATAACCTAAATATTTATTTGTCCTAAATATTGTCCATAAAAGAGAGACGAATTCATCGCAAAAACGGAAATAGCGACAGATTCATCGCAAATTTAGCGACGAATTAGTCTCAAACCATCACTAATTAATTTTTTCTTAAAAATTGAAGCTCTTAGTAATCATTAATATAACAAATTAATTGTTCATAACGTTATATGTCTTAAACATTCGCCCAAGCTTTGATTCTTTTTATTTTAATTAGAAAAAATATTTTTGAATTAATTAGGGTAATAATGTCTAGCAATTAATTACAAAAAAATAATTTGTGATATTAATTTAGATAAAAAGTTTGAATATTTTTAATGAAAAACTATATACTGTAATATTTGAGAATTAATACCGTAAATGTTGATTTGTCTGTAAATATTGTTTTTTCCCAAATTGTTGCGACGAATTTGTCGTCAAAATAGTGACAAATTCGTCGAAAAGGTGGAAATAGAGACGGATTTGTCGCAAAGTTAGCGACGAATTCATCACAAACCATCATTAATCAATTTTACATTTATCAATTAATTGTTTTCTTAAAAATTCAAGCTCTTAGTAATCATTAATATAACAAATTAATTGTTCATAACGTTATATCTCTTAAACATTCATCCAAGCTTTGATTCTTTTAATTCTAATTAGAAAATATATTTCCGAATTAATTAGGGTAATAATTTTTATCAATTAATTAGAATAAAAATATTTTCTAATTAGAATAAAAAAATCAAAAATAAGTCAAAATTACGAACAGTTAATTTGTGGTACTAATTTA
>CAODLS011246317.1:0-13267 GCA_948243855.1 Flueggea neowawraea
GTTATCGGGGCTCAAAATCAATTCTGGATGCACAGACCCGACCTCACGTACGTCATCCCCAAATCTCACGTACTTTAATCATCCTGAAAGCCCAGCTCATGTACGTAACACCTCTATCTCACGTACGTGAGTTCTGCTTGCCTTACGTACGTTAGGCTTAACCTTGCTTACGTAAGATGTCTTGTTTCTCCCTTATTGATTTCTCTTGCTATCGAACTCCTCCCGAATCATTTCCAACACTTAACAACATCCAACCTAATATGACTTCATCATAAACATTAAATACCATCCACTGGTATTCCAAAAGTCCTCAATGCCACACTCGAAAACTAAAATGATCTTAATTAGAAAGTACGAGATATTACATACTTTCCCCCTCAAAAGAAATTCGTCCTCAAATTTTGAAACAAACAGATCAAACTCAGATCAATCATCGACCTCCCAAAATAAACCCAATTCATAATCTCGAATCGAAATTAGACGGGGTATTACACTTTCAGTCTCACATACGTTGATCATCCTTCAGCAAGGTTTACGTACATTACATTACATTACATCTTACGTACGTTAGACCACTCTTACATACGTAACTTATTTCTTACATACGTTAGCTTTGTCTTGAAGTGTTTCAGGGGATTTTTCTTGTCTTCAAACACTCTCTCAAGTACGTGAGACTTTTCCTTGAGTACGTGAAGTGCTTTTGCAGCCTTGTTTTGCAATTTCGAGCTTTCCAAAAGGTTTCTCTTCAAGTCAAATACTTGGCTCTTCATCAAAACCTTTTGTTCATTATCAAAACATGAACAAAACTTAATTTTGATCACTCTTGATCCAACAATCTCCTCCTTTTTGATGAGGACAAAACTTTGAAGAATTTAAAGCACTACATCAAAGGCAATGAATTTAATCATGGATTTCATCCTTGTAAAGAGGTTAGGGTCATAAACCATGTGTGATCATGTTGAAATTTTCACCCCCTATCAAAAACAATTTATGCATATAAATAATTCTTTTGGTTTTAACTCCCCCTTTTTAAACCAATTTGTGCATCATTTAAAATATTTTGAAAACATCATTTCTCTCCCATTTAAATCAAAACAATATCAATTAACAACAAATGAAGAGAATTGAAAATTTTGGAATGATTGTACCGAAGTTGTCATCTCCAATGATGAAGAATCTTTTCTCCAATGATGTTAAGCCTTCTTGAAAGGAGTCCTCGCTCTGATACCACTTGTTGGAGAATTTTTGGTCTATTCTTTGGTTGAGTTTAGAGAGCGGAAGTGAGTTGAAGTGAGAGACAAAACAACACCGAGATTCATAGTGGTTCGGCTAACCATGCCGACGTCCACTACTTAAGTCTCACTTAGGCTTTTCACTATATCAATGATTGATTCCGACTCAATCAAACAAAGCCTTACACTAAGGTTGATTGCGGCTCACACCTCTAAGGCCAACAAGGTTGATTACGACTCACCCCTCTAAAGCTTACAAGGTTGATTCCCTGCTCAATCCTCTAAAGCCATACAATGTTGTTTTCTCTAGGTTCACAACAAACATTTCCCCTTTCTCTAAAGCGTTTACAAGAAAATGAAGGCTCTATAATAGGAGTACATGTGTTTAATTAATGCTATTGATCTTCACTCTAGTTTGAATTTGGTGTTTTGGGGTTGATGGAATGATGAAAATGTTTGGGACTTGATTCCATACGATCATCTATGGTTTTTTGCCTTTCTTTGATGTATTTATAGTTTTTCTAAGCCATATGATCGTTTGTGAAGAGAATATAGCCGTTGGAGTGCATTTAATGCTCTTTGTTGCTGTCTGAACCATTGCTTACGTACGTTACACAAACCTCATGTACGTTGCCTGTGTTTTCCCTAGCTTACATACGTTTCTTTTAGTCTCACGTACGTTGATCATTCTTCAGCAAGGTTTACTTACGTTACATCTTACGTACGTTAGACCACTCTTACGTACGTAACTTATTTCTTACGTACGTTAGATTTGTCTTGCAGTGTTCCAGTGGCTTATGCTTGTCTTCAGACACTCTCTCACGTACGTGAGACTTTTCCTTGCGTACGTGAAGTGCTTCTGCAACCTTGTTTTGCAATTCTGAGCTTTCCAAAAGGTTTCTCTTCAAGTCAAACATTTGTCTCTTCATCAAAACCTTTTGTTCATCATTAAAACATGAACAAAACTTAATGTTGATCACCCTTGATCCAACAAGATGGAGATGAGGTCATAATAGTCATTACAACCACGTTTTCATGTGTCTTACCTACTACATCATTAAATCTGAAGTTTCCCTTAGTCTGAGTACACAAGTTAAACTTCAAGGACACAATATGAGCCTTTTGAAAACTTAGGAATGTATGGTGAATACAGTTTTTCTTTAATTGAAAGTTATCTCCTAATTATTAAACTCAGCACTTTGATTAGGAGATGAATTCTGACATCTCCACTCTTGTTCTTCTTACCCTTAATTGAAAGCAGGGGTGGTAATTCGTGTCGTATCGTGTCTAAACAGGTCAACTTGTTTATGACCCAAATTTTAAATGGGTTAAACGGATCGACCCGTTTGTGACCCGAACCTGTTTAACGCCAACTCGAACACGACACTAAATTTAGGCGGGTTGACACGACACGACCTGTTTATTATTAACATGTCACGTGTCACGGGTTAACCTGACGTTTAACCCGTTTAACACATTTAACCCATTTATAGTACAAATACACAATTATTAACACTAAAATAACTTCAACTAAAATAATAAATATTCATTTATAATATCCACCAACACAATAATATTCTAAATAAAGGTAAATCAAATACAAAACAACTAAAATTATAACATCCATCAAAAGTTATAATTCTTAATATAAAATATAAAATAATATTTTTTAATAAATTTTATTCTCCAAAATAATCTTCATATTTTCTTTCCTTATACCTATATAATACAATATATATATATAAGAATAATAAATTAAATATTTTATAAAAGAAATATTAGAGTTTGTAAATGGTCGTATTGTAAATGGGTCAACACATTTAACCCGGTTATGTTAAACGAGTTGAACCCATTTAAGCCCATTTTTTTCGTGTCATAAATGGGTTTTGAACCCGTTTGTGACAAATCTAAATATATTTAACTTTGTGTTGAGTCGTGTCGTTTAAACGGGTCATATCTAAAATTGTCGGCCCTAATTGAAAGTGACTCCCACAATTTCACGTCTCCTCATTAACGTTAATGAAGATAGGAATTATGATGATTACGTTAATGAAGATAGGAACTATCATTTACATTAATCAAGAGAACCAAGTGAAAGTGATAGCCAAATACATCTAATTATCCTCTCTCCCTATATATATATATATATATACATATATATATATATATATATATATATATAAAATTTTGTGTCACTTTGTAGTTTTAAAATAATAACTTTTCTGATGATTTATATTTATTAGCCTTCTGTTTATGTGCATTGCACGTTAATGAGCTCTTTTAATTTATAATTTAATTATTTTTTAATATAAATATATATTTTTAATACTTAAATATTTATATGTGATAAGGTCTATTATCCATTTTTTGTATTTATTTTTGTATTTTTATTTATTTTCTTTACCATCCGTGAGAACCAACAAGCACTGCTATTGCTATTGTCGGAAAATAAAGAAATTGAATTGTTCAGCGAAGTCGGTTTGGACGTACTCTTAATTTCTCTACCTTGTTTTTATGCACTGTGTAATTAACATAGCTATGTATTGAAAATATTTTTGTGCACGTGCTTTGCATATGAATCTTGTTTTTATAAAATTATTTTAAAAAAAATTTGTAGATTGTATCCATAAATTATTATTTATTAAATAATAAAAAATGTGACATATTAAAAAAAGTGTTTCAATTATAATCAACATTAATTGAAAATTACATAAAATTTCAAATATAAAGAAAAAAATTTAACGATATTAGTGTAAATATGGTTTATTATTTGATTTTATCCAATACAGAGTAGCAAATTATGTACGCCGTAGTTATAAACTCTAAAGCTATTTAAAAAAAATTGCTTTCCAATTATGTTTCATAATTTATAGAATGTGATTGGATGGTTCTCAAATAGTAGAATCTTAAGAAATATTAGATATCAAAATTTGCCTTTGACATAATTTTCTTGTCACGCATAATTTTTTCGTGTTGATATTGTTCTTTTTCACTTAATTTTTTAATGATAAATAATTGTCAAATACTCATATAATAAAGGATTTAGAAATATTTATGAATAAAAAAGAGGGATAAAAATGTTTAAATTATTTTTCCTACATCTGTGTATTTATATATGTTATGATAATTCCTATCAATTATGAGGATGATGTTTATCTTAACATATAAATAATTTATTACATGCTCTTATTCGATGTGGAATTATTTATACTAATTTATCCCTGTGGCTTCATTAACTTGAATTAACAAGATATTGCTAATTATACATTCCATTTAAATATTTTTTGCCAATGAAATGAGAAGACCGAACGAAGATATAAAATGAAAATAGCTCAACCTCTTATGGGCTTATAATCTGAAGCCCAATTTTGAATCTCCAAAAGGGTCAGGTCAACATCACAATTTCGGCCCAAACAAAGACAAGGGTAAATGCGTCATTCCAATTGAAAAAGAAAATTCTTGAATGAAATCTTAGACTGCGAGCTGAACGGTTTCTTTGACCTACTTCTACCGAATAACAGAATCCACCAAATCCCAAATTCATCCTCCAACTTCGTATATTTACACAAGAATCCTTTCAATAAATTCAAATTCTACCCCAAACCGTAACTAACCACAACGCTCCTGGCCCCACTTTCAACTCAAAGTCTATAACCTAACCCAAGTCAATCAAAAAGTCAAAAAGAAACCCAACGGAAGCCCTTCTAATTGAAGAAACGACGTCGTTTGACAATGCGAGCAATTTAACCAAAAAACGGCCATATATAACCGGAGAAGAAGAATCCGAAACATCAGCACCATAACATCATCGTCCTCTTTCTCTCTCTCACTCTGTAACTATCTTGCAGTTATAAGCAGGTAGTTTTTATTTATTTATTTTTTCTTGAAAAAAGACAGAAACCCACGAAAGAAATGCAAAACCAGAGCGATGATAGTATGATGAGCCAAGAAGAGGAGGGATACAACCGGATCAGTTCTCCGGGAGACGGTGGTGGCGGTGGTGGTGGGACTTGTAAAGTGAAGGGGCCTTGGTCGCCGGAGGAGGACGCGGTGCTGAGTCAGTTGGTGAGTAAGTTCGGGGCTAGGAATTGGAGCTTGATCGCTAGAGGGATACCGGGTCGGTCTGGGAAATCGTGCAGGCTTAGGTGGTGTAACCAGCTCGATCCTTGCTTGAAGCGCAAACCTTTCACTGGTATTTTCCTTTTTTTCTTGTGCTTTCTGCTTTTGTATGTGTTTGTTCTTTGTGGGTTTTGAAGGGTTTTGTGGGTTTCGAGCTTTTTATTTCTTTTTGGTGTTTATTGAATTGTTGTTGTTTTGTGTTTTGAGAAACCTTATTTTGGTGTCTGTTTTTGTTGAAATTGTTGGAAATTCGACAACTTTCTTGATTTTGTTTTTCCCTTGCCATTACTCAATTGTATGTTTTAGTGCTTTTCATCAGTTATCACATGGTCGTTTGAATTTGTTCTTGATCATTTGAATTCATGAAAATGATATGTTTTTTGTGAAAATGGATGCATTGTATGTGGTTCTTGCTTGACGAGGTAATGAAGAAGAAAGTTTGGAACTTTACTTTGTTAGATGACTGATAGAAACGTTGGGGTAAATAATAGATAGATTGATTGCCAAACATCCAGGTTGTTGGATTTAGTTTATTGGACAATCCTTCCTAAGCATCCAATCTTACTGCTTTTGCAAAGACTCTTTAAACATTGTGGAGAATTGGGATACTTGGAATTGTTCACTTGCGGGAGGCCTTCTTCAAAATTTGCTTGCAGTTACTAGGTTCCGAATTCCAAGCTAATAACTAGTTTCACAATACGATTCAGAAATAAGCGAAAAAGACTGTTTCTACTTGCTGTAGTTGCAACTTCGTAACATCTACCGTATCTGGTATTAGGTCTAGACAATAATGCCATGACCTGTAGACCCACATTTGAGTATGTTCAATCGTAATTGAAAAGGTCCATTTGTTTTGCATATCATATTGGTCATCAGTCTATCATCTAATTAAGTACATCCAGGAAATTATACATATGGTTTTAATGATGACAATGATTTTGCTTTTCACCCTAATAGCATTTTTCTGAAGGTGGTCGTTTGCTTCTGTAAAGACATGTAACTCTTGGTCAAGGCACTGGCTATTCATTGCTCACAAAATATGCCTTCATTTTAAACAGCATTGGTTGAGATTAATAGTGTCACCGAAAGCTTAAATGTAGCCAAGGAGCAGTTTTATGGTTTTTTTTTGGCAATAGGTAATTTAAACTAGTAAACTTTATATTGGGAAGCATGTGTTTGCTAGTTTCCATGCGAAGACAACTATTTTTTGCAAAGTTTCTCTTTGCTACACTTACATTTACTACTGTTTTTTAATTTCTTTATCCTGCAATTCAAATTCAGTTATTGGGAAATAGAAGGTATAATTTTTTTTATATTTAATTGTTATAAAATTTTTTATACTGAATTTTTAAGTGGCATTTCTTGAGGTTGTATGTCTGATTCAAGGTGTTTTTTCGCACTTGGTTTAGTTGTGCTCTTCGTGGGGATTTCATTGGTATGAAAACCTCTGTGACAATGCTGTATGGAACTTGAAGTCTTATTCGTGCATCCGTCAATTCTCTACATCTTTGACCTTTTTAGTCATGAATTAATAATTGCGATGCGAGTGACTGCATGGATGGATTGTATTGTAATTATCAGAGTATGTCTTTCTCCGTATATCTGGATTTTTTTACTTACATTGTGATGCATATATTTGCTTTCAGATGAGGAGGATCAGATAATAATTTCAGCTCATTCGGTGCATGGAAACAAATGGGCAGCAATTGCAAGGCTCCTGCCTGGAAGAACAGACAATGCTATCAAGAACCACTGGAATTCTACTTTAAAGCGCAAATTTGCAGGAATAATGAGAGGTAAACAAGTTGCCAGAGATGTAATAGAATATGGTAGCCATGACAGAATGAAGGTGTCCTCCGAAGAAACCCCATCGGTTGGTGATAGTAATCCAGTCAAGCCCACTGAAGAAACAGATGTCACAATGGATGATATGCCCAGCCAGAATGAACATGAAGCTCAAACAGAAGAGGCACCTGACGAAAATGAGAGACATTTTGCTGAAAAATCACAAGTTTATTCTGCCCCCCCTCGTCCTGTTGCACGAGTGAGTGCATTTAGTGTTTATAATCCTCCAACAGGTGACAAAACTGGTACTGGTTTTACAAGAAATATTCCAACTCATGTGCCTATTGTTCAAGCTTCAAAACCAGACTTTGGAATTTGTAAATTTCTTGAAGATATCCACAATGAATCTATAGTTCCGATGCAATGTGGTTACGGCTGCTGTTCAACACCAAGTGCTCATTCGACAAGCTCGCTATTGGCTCCTGAGTTTGTTGAATATGAGGAGCTGCCTCCTTTCCCCAGTCAAGAATTAATCTCCATTGCTACAGACCTGAACAACATTGCTTGGATCAAAAGCGGCCTTGAGAGTAGCAGCAGCAGAGTACGGGGCAACGCTGCAAACTACAGAACATCTCAAGGGGCTACCGGCTTGCATATGGGAATGTCAGAACCGAATTTAAGAAATAGTCATGCACATTTTGATGAGGGACAGAAAAAAATGGTTGGAATGATGAATGAAGCATTATCGACTCAGGGGCCTGCTCAGCCTTTCCCCATGCGAACTGAAGTGGAGAGCTTGAGCTAAACTTTGACGGTGGAGACAATGAAATTTATTGGGTTTGATTTACAGAAATTAGGCATATGATTTTTGGCACAGATAGTCCTCACCCTGGTGAGGAGATGTCATTTTGTTTAACACAGTAAAGAAGAGAAAGAAAAGCTTCAAAGAAACGAAACATTGTGACCATTGATCCCTTTGAGGAATGGAACTTGTTTATACCAGTTATTTTGCTGCTAATGCTAATCACAATATCTGCAGTCTTTTAATCTATGATGGTTAACTAAATTGCTACTAAGTTATTTTCTGTATATGACTAATTTGATTTTTCTTAGCGGCAAAGTTTTTCTGAAACCTCTGATTAAGAAAAAGAGTCCGTGCTACTCTATCAAAACCAGCTTTGATGTGTGTGTTCTAGAAATTATAAAGCAGTTTATCTTCGGATTTACAGAAGAAGGGTGGTTGGGGTGTTGTGTTCCATCTTTCCCTGCTTTTAAGATAAAAAAACAAACATGCAGGTTGGTCTTCTGTCTAACAGCTTCCCAGTCAGTGTCACCCTCAGCATTACAAATTTGACTAACAAATAAACTTAAGACAAATCCTAATTTTACATTACGGTTAAAGAGAAAGTGAAAAGTTAAAATTTGGGTTAAGCCAAAACAAAATCATGAACAATCATGTAAACAACACCTGCATCTGCACACCCCTGCTTTTTTTACAGAAGCAAGATAAACACTCAACATATAGAAACATGATTCTTGTTAAGTCCAAACTACCCTTTACATACTATCATTTATATCCCAATAAAGCAAGGATAATATGGGCATTAAAGGCATAAAATGCATCCAAAAATGAGGAGGAAGACAAGTGTATGACGATTTTTTTTTTTTAAATTAGGTGTGTGACGAAATTAAAAAAGAAAGAGTTGTAAAAAGTAGTAATCAGCGAAAAAGCAGTGGAGAAGACAAATAAAACTCTGCTTTTGCCATGCACATTATCCTATGCTGTTTTTTTATTGGAAAAAAAGAGTCGGGTAATCAATAATAGTATATCTCTATTAAATATTATTATATATGCATTATTTCTCAGTTATAAAATATTTTAGATTCATAATTATACTGACAATAAATTTAAATACATATACTAATATAATTACTGTAGTACTATAATAAGATAAATTTTTAAGTGAATATTTTACTTTATTGTGTGACACAAATCTTTGACTTTCAAAACTATCTAAATTAGCGTTACTCTCACTTCAAATTCACACTGTACGACTAAGGAATACGCCCCTTCCACCAGGCTACTCCACGGGGTTATCCTATGCTGTTAAATAGCAGTTTTTATGCAAGGACATCTCAAGTCTCAACATCAAATCATCCTCTTAAACCCTCTCTCTCTTTCTTCATCTATTTATTCTATTTTTTATGTATTTTTCTTCTTCACTAATCATTTAGTTCCCAATGTTTTCCTTTGCACCAACCCAACCTTATTATTAAGCATTCAGTATTACACAAAATAAAATTTGAATTAGAAGTTTCAAAATTAATTATATTGTAGATATAAATATTAAAATATTTTTAAAATTTTTAATATATATATTTTTTACCAGGAATATATATAGGATATGGGAGATTTCCAAAGAAAAAATGTAATTATAAATCAAAAAATATGTTAAGTAAGTTGCCTTTCTTTCTTTTTCGCTTGTTCCTCACTTCTGCTAAATACAGTTTTTCTTTATAAAAGATCTTTCTTCTTATCTTCTTCTCTATCTTCATATATTTCTGTACAAAAACTGACACAGTAGACTAGAGAAACCTACCACAGTACAGTAACATATCGAGCTGCTTAAAGTCACCAGGAAGAGTCCTGCTTTTTTGTTATTTTCATTGCTTACCAGAGGTTAAGAGAGAAGAACTACTTAACCTTTGGTGGGCATTGATGAAGATTCACCTTCTGGGTACTGAAAATGGAAACCATGAAAACCCATGTTGTTGTTGGTGGTGGTGGTCGGGATGAAGAAGAGAGTGGTGGCAATCACCAGCAACAGTCACAGTCAGAAGACGAAGAGCGAAGAAGCTCTTCAAGTGAGTCTGTTTGTAGGAGTGGTGAGATTGTGAAGGAGAGAAGATTGTCCTCTGAGTCTGAGGTGGATCTGGAGATTGGGGTTCCTGAGATGAAGGTACATTTGGCGAAAGTTGAGAGAGATTGCAGGATTTGTCATCTGAGCATGGAGGTAGGGAATCAGGACTCTGGTGTGCCTATTGAGTTGGGTTGTTCTTGTAAAGATGATCTGGCTGCTGCTCACAAACAGTGTGCTGAAGCTTGGTTCAAGATTAAAGGAAATAAGTAAGCTCCTGACACTTGAAAAAAATTTGATCTTAGGTGAGCAAAATTTTAGCTTTTTTAGTAATTTAGTAAAAAGGTATGATCTTGTGGTTAAATAGTATAATTTTACAGTAAGTAATAACTCTCTGGATTATGGTTTCATGGCACCTAGTTCTTTTGTTAGTTCTTATGATCTGCGATTTAAATGTCGATTGATACTTTTTTTCATGAAATGCCGAATATGTGTTTTGGTTACTTATATGAAAATGGGTTGATTGTCTGAATTTGTTACTTGTTCAAAAGCTTTGGGAAAGAATTTTTCTGAAAATAGAAGCAAAAAAAGGATTGCTCTTGATTTAGAAAGTATGTTAATGGGAAATAATTTATGATAGGAACTCTGCTTTGTTGAGAAAAGAAATAATAAAAGTTGAAAAAAGCAGGAATTGAATTAAGAAAATCAGATAATATAAAGTTAAAGATGATGCCACCACAATGTCCATTTTACAACCGTTATTCCCAGTCATTCAAATGAAACTCCCCGTTCTTGGTGTCTAGTTGCAACCATTAAAACTATTGCATACATTTATTTTATTATTTGTGTAATGGAAGCTGGTACTTGGTTTTGAAAAGAAGTTCTGATTCCATGTTAAACTTGGCAATGAAATATATTTCTCTCTTGTATATGATGGATTGACAGTTTTACTACTTCAATTCCTGTGGTTGTGGTGATCTGAAAAGTTACAGATTTCCCTTAAAAATTGTAAGCTGATCAGTTTTAAAAAAAAACAAAAGATATTTTGTTGAAATGGTGTGATATGAGGGCATGGGGAGAGAAATGTTTATGTTGCTATGAGCCTATGACCTATTGGCTACTCCATCACATGAATTTGACTCTGCAGAAGACGTGGGCTCTTAGAGATTTGGCTTTTATTGCCAGAAGTACTGTTCTTCATTTAACGCCTAGAGAAGCATAATTGAGTCTTGCCATACTATGGCAGGGACATGATTAATTCTCTTATTACTTAATTTTAATTAAGTGAAACTGAAATTTTTTTTCTTTCTTTTGGAGGCTGCTAACTAGAGCATGCACCTTGTAAACCGTCTGTACACTTCAAATAATCTATTCACTTTTTTGTGGTTACCATCATGACAGAATCTTTGATTGCTTACTTCTTGTGTTTTCCTTGTTTGATTCTATCATCTGTTCTTCTCTTAATGCTCTGCTATCGGCCAATTACTGTGTTGTGCCACCCGTCTGGGACCAGAACTATACAACATTAATGAAATTTTCCACTGTTTTTGGTTGTATGCACTATGTAGTAAGAAATCGAAACTCCATCGATCATTGCTACTGCACAGTTGTTAGAACTGTGCAGTTGTGATTAATTAGTCCTTAATGGTGGTTTCTCTTTCTCATGTTATGCAGTATTCCCTTGTTCATCTCCCTTTTTCTCAGATGCTAAAGGTGTCTAGCTATTTCTCGTTGTTACTGCACCTTTTTCTGATATTCATGCTGAGTGGTTGAAATAAAATCTTTGCTTTCACTTGATGCATGGAATTGATTGTTGAGTTGATCATTTGTGAACGCATCTGCTTGTAGAACCTGCGAAATATGTGGATCACTTGCACGAAATGTTGCTGGTGCAAATGAGGTTGAGATCGCAGAGCAGTGGAACGAGACAATTGATGCAGCTGTGGCATCAACAGCAGCACCTGTGCATATATCGGAGATGCGCAGTTTATGGCAGGGCCACAGGTTTCTGAATTTCCTGCTGGCATGTATGGTCTTTGCATTTGTCATCCTCTGGCTATTTCACTTCAATGTACCTTCATAGTGTTGTAAAGGATGTTTCTTCCTCTCTTCGAAATGATCATTGAAGAGGAGAAGCTCACGGGCAACTAGTCCCAATTGCAGGTACCTTCTTTGTACCAGAAACATCTTCATCGACTCTTAAGTTATGCTTCCCCATCAGGGTGTGATGTTCATATTAGTATTAGAGCTTGAATGGATTGTTTTTTGGTAGTTTTTTGTCTTATGGTTTATTTTATCAACACGGCCAGAAAATAGTATATTGTGCTTGGCTTGGCTTGGCTTTGTTTGTTCTCCAACATTTGTATCTATTATGCTAAGATATATTTCAACCCAAAAGAAGGGAAAAAAATGCCAGTGTGTCGATGTTCTCATTTTCACCTCTTTTCAATATTTCCTGCTTCATTTTGTTAATAATGGATGAGAAATGAAGTAAACCGAGTTCAATTTCGTGTGCCTTATGGAAGGAGAAACAAACAATTATGAGCTCATTGAAAAATGCATCATAATTTAAAATAGACAAAAAGTATATAAAAAATGAAATATAGTCAAAAAAAAAAAGAACGAAAATAAATTGAAGATAAATCTGTGCTGTTAATTTTTCTAACAGTTGCCTATTAATGGATGTTCAAAGCTTGTCAGTTTTGAAGGAGAATGTGCCCAAAACTTTTACAATTGATTACTAAGAAATGGGCCTGCATCCGGGCCCACAACACTGATGCTGTCTTTTTTTTTCTTGAGAACACTAAAAGTGAAAAATAAATATTTTTATTCCTTTTTTTGTCAAAATAAAGTAGTCACTTGCTAATTTGTCTGATGCATGTGTTGGAACGAGCACCAAGAGTAAATGATTTTTTTCCAGAAAGTAACAAATCATAAAATCAACCAGACAGTTACAATTGTATCATTCGCTTTAAGAGAAAGCTATGAAATTCAACAAGTGTCAGGCATTGCTCATTAGAGCCATTCTGGAGAAGCTACATCCTACTGAACTAGGAAACTAAAGAAAATGAAGTAAAGTCCAGACCAAATCAAACCAAGTCCTGAAAAAATAGAAAAACAAGGTGATATAACATACACTCGAGGTCATTTAGTCCAACTCATTAAACGAACTCAGAAGCCCACAAAAGATGCCTTATTTCAAGAATATTTACAGAAATTACATTTGTGCCATTATATTTTCTCTATAAATAGGAGTCTCTATTACATTTGAAA
>CAODLS011246440.1:0-12492 GCA_948243855.1 Flueggea neowawraea
TGAGTCTGTCTCTGCTGATTCGAACCTCCCCATGAAGAATTCAGGTGATTTCTCCACCCTGGATTGTAAGTGTTGCTGTAGGGATTGTTCTGCGAATATGGAGCATTACTCACATGGCTCACCTCTTCCATGTCATCCTGAGTCCCTTGACCATCAACAAAGCCTGCTTTTTGTGCTTCAGAGAACCCATCCATTTTTTTGCTCAAAGCCTCAATTTGAATGGTCAATGCTGTAACTGCATCCACACCAAACACCTCTACTGGTTTAGTTGGCTTAGAACGTGTTGAATGCCACTGGTAATTGTTCATAGCCATTTCTTCAATCAACTCCTGTGTAGCCTCTGGTGTCATGTTGTTCAGGGTACCTCCTGCTGCAGCATCAATCATCGGTCGAGTTCCATGGTTCAAACCATTGTAGAATGTCTGAACTTGGAGCCTGGTTGGTAACCCATGATGCAGACATCTCCTCAACAACTTTTTGAACCTCTCCTATGTATCATACAATGATTCTGACTCAGTCTGTGTGTAGGAGGAAATATCATTCCTCAACTTGGCAGTCTTGGTAGGTGGAAAATATTTCAGTAGAAATTTCTCTGCCATTTGATCCCAACCTTGAGGCAAGGAGTTTAACCATTGTTTAGCCTGACCTCGGAGAGAAAACGGAAATAGCCTCAATCTGATTGCATCACTCGAGGCACCATTAATCTTGAAAGTATCGCAAATTTCCAAAAAATTTGCCAGATGAGCATTCGGGTCCTCGTCTTGCAACCCATCGAACTGCACCATCTAAATAATGTTGGGTTTTATTTCAAAATTGTTGGCCGCTACCGTTGGTCTCACTATGCTAGACTCTGTCCCCATCAAATTCGGCCTAGCATAGTCTGACATAGTCATCGGCTGAAACGCCGAATTTTCCTCAACAACCCTGCCAAGAGGCTGTTCTCTCTGAATTTGATCATTACGCTCCATCGCGCCCCTTTCCATATCAATCTCTTCTTCCCTCTGCCGGAGTCTGTTTCTAAGGTTCTGAAGAACTGTCCTCCCAAACTCAGGATCTACCTCGATTAACTCAGAAGAATTTCCTCTGGTCATATACTAACAAAATCCTGATGAAAACAACACAACAAACCAAAAACGTAATCCCGAACAGACAGACAAAATAAAACACAAAAAGACACAACGAAGTACGAAAACAAAAACAATGCACAAAAAAAAAACAAGACAAACGAAACAAAAATAACGAACTCAAAGAAAAAAAAAATAAAATAAAAATTGGCTAGATTAACAAAGTATTAGCTTTCCTAATATCTTAGTCCTTGGCAACGGCGCCAAAAACTTAGTGTTGTCTGGGCTTACACCTAAAGACTAAGGCAAGTGTACCTATCATCTATAGCAAGTGGGCCATTGAGTATTGAGTGTCGTATCCCACAGAGACTACGATTATTAGCTACTCACTCTTCCTCTATTATCTAGCTGGTAAATTAATTGATTTCAAATCTATAAATTAACCAAGAACAAACTCAAATTAAATGATAGAATGAATGATGGGAAAATGGTACCTATACGCTGAATCCTCCTAGACCGAATTAAGTAACAATGACTCGTTATTCAAACAATCATTCGGGCAATTGGACCGTGGAAATTCCTAAGGTATATTAACCTCTCTATCGAGTTAGCTAATGCCTAATGATTAGGTTGATTAACCGGAATCTCTTCCTAATTAAAACCCCTAACGTTGCTTTAACAATTTGCTCTATGAATTTCTCTATTAGGTTTGACCCTAATCTGGAGGATTTATGTCAACTTATCTCTAGGCTTGCATGCAACTCCTCTCAATTATGAACGCTCTATCATACACAGAATCTCTCAATTTCACATGCACGAAACAATATTGGAATCGAAAGGCTACCAACAATCAATTCAACAATACACATTATAAATCATAATTGAGTCGCAATCCATAAATTAATTGAATGAATAACATAATCCAACATCACATAATCTGTCTAGGGTTTATCACATCTAGGTACACAATATAATTAGTTCATAACTAAAGAGAGATAAACAACAGAAACAAAGAAAAATCTAGAGAGAGAAGGAAAATCCATGATTGAATCCTCCAATGCTTCGCGAAATCGCTTCGTTCTTGATGCCCAATGATGTTCTCCTTTGCTCCTACGTCCTTTAGCCTCTAAAGATGTGTATTTGTGTCTCCAAGTCGGCTCTCCCTCAATCAATGCCGAAACCCCACTTAAATAGGCGATTTAGGGCGTCTGGAATAAGACACAGGCACGGACATGGCCGTGCCCAAGCTTCCCTGTCCGTGTGCACCATTTAACCAATAAATCTGCACTTGTACAAAGGACACAGACGCCGTTTATGTCCGTGTCCAAGGCAATATGTCCGTGTAATGCCATTTCAGTCCGTGTCTTGCCTCCTCATATACACGGACACGGCTTTGTGTCCGTGGCAAGTGCTCCTATGACCGTGTGATATAATTCATGTCCGTGTGTTGCAGTTGTCAAGTTCCAGTGGGTTACACGGTCTCTCTCACGGCTGTGGGCTGAAGATTCCTGTCCGTGTGTGTCCAGTATTGCACGGATTTGCTTCCTCAAGTGTCCCATAGGCGTGTCTCACCATTCCAAGGCTGTGTCTCACTCCCAATGCCTCAAATATCATCGTTCAAGCCCCGTTTCGACTTGTTTTCCTTCGTTTCTCCAAGACATCATCAATTAACCTGAAAAATACAATAGAAAGTGTAGAAGTACCAAAACTAATAATAAACACTCAATTCATATTCAAAATAATATGAATTGATGCATATAACTACGTATGAATATGCGTTCATCAGCGAGTCAAACGAACTCTCTTAAGGAAGAGATCTAAGCTCAGGAGTCTAGAGCAGATACCACCGTGCAATGTTCCAAAACTAGGTTGCTGATGGAGGCTCCTTCACGACGTCTTCTCGATTTGATACAACGCATTCCTCCCGACGCATAGCTTAGCCCTTTTTTTTTGTATTGCTTATGTACCTTGGTTTTTGAACATGCAATGGAATATGCATTAGCAATTGTTATTGTTACCATTTTTTTAGTTTTACAATCCTGATTGCTCATACATGGCCTATAACTCGGGAAACTTTCTTTTTAGAATTTCCCGATTCGCTTCCTATATCGACGACACATATCGTTTTAAATATTGCCCGTTAATACTGCGACGATGAGGAATCCATTCCAAGGACTCTAATAAGTATGCATTCCCCGAATACGTTTCTTTTATTTGGAAAGGACCTTTCTAATTTGGTGACCACTTCCCAAGCCATTAATCTTTCTTTCCTGGAGGAAGTATTACTTTCCACACGAGATTACCCTGTTTGAAATGACCCGTTTTGACCCTTTTATTATAAGTACAAGCAACTCTTCATTTTTGGACTTTTATACAATCCAAAGCTTCAAGTTGATCCCAATCTAATCCTTCGAGTTCCACCATCATAGTTGTATGATAGTCTACGAGATCAAACTCATTATGTATTGCCACCCGAAGCGATTGTGCCACGACCTCGAATGGTAATACCTCTTCGTGATTGTACGTTAACCGATAGGGACTTGTTCCCGTTCCTATTTTCAAACCAACTCAGTGGGATCACAACGTACTTTGTAATAATTCATGCCATTTCCTTGGGTTTTTTGAAATCATACGATGGATATTATTCTTGATGATTTTGTTTGTTGATTCCGCCTGTCCATTCGCCTGAGTGCAGTACGAAGTGGAATTTATGATCTCAAAACTGTACTCATTAGCAAACGATTGGACCTATTCACTGTTGAACGTGGTGGCTTGGTCTACCGTGATTGACTGGGGTAGTCTGAACCTATAAATAATGTGTTCTTGGATGAACCAGATCACTTCATCCTGAGTAATTTGTTTCAAAGGGATGGCCTCCACCCATTTGGTAAAGTAATCGGTAGCCACCAACACATACGAATGTCCTCGGGATGACTTAGGATGTATTTCTCTGATGGCATCCATTGCCCAACCTCGGAAAGGCCAAGGCTTAATGACTGAATGGAGTTTGTATGCTGGTACTCGGGGAATGTTTCCATTCTTTTAACAAGATGTGCATCCTTTGGCCATCGTAATACAATCTTTACGTACAGAAGGCCAAAAGAAACCATGTCGTCGAATTAGCCATGCCATTTTCTCGCCATCTTGGTGTAAACCACACAACCCATGGTGCATTTCCATCATAATTCAAAGGGTCTCGTCGATATTAACACATCGTAAAAGCATTTCGTCATTCCCTTTCCGAAAAAGACCTTCTTCAATTACGGTGTAATTCTGCATTAGTTGCCTTACATGAGAATTTTGCCCAATGAGAGACGGATTTGTTAGGATTGTTATCAGCTCCTCTCGCCAATCGCTTGTCCGCTTCCAAATCATATTGCAAACCTCGATGGTCCTAATCTCATCAAAAAGGATTTTGGACTCTATCGTGAGGTTTCCTCCCAGAATTAGTTGCAACAAATGGCACCGAGTGCTTGTTAAGCCAATTCGTTCGCCATCCAGTTTGACGACCGTGGAATGTATTGGAGTTTATGGATATCGAAGAATGTCAATAACCCTTCGACTCGCTGGAGGCATTTCGTAAGGATTTCGTCTTTGCATTTGGCTTTCCTTGTCACTTGGTGAATTACTAGTTGTGAATCTCCGTAAATTTACAAGTTGCAAATATTTTGTTCCCGAGCGAGTTTGAGACCTAAAATTAAAGCCTCGTACTCAGCTCGATTATGGGTGCACTTTCTGATTATTTGGCAGGATATTTGTGTTGGTGTTCCTCTTGGAGAAATCATGACTATACCTATCCTTTGACAATATTTCGTGCTAGAACCATCGAAATACAACTTCCAAGGTACTAAACCACAATAAGCTATTTTGATAGGAAGTTATATTTTTTTTAGGCTTGGGTGTTCTGCGAGAAAGTTGGCTAATGCTTGTCCTTTTACCGATTTTTGTGAAACATAAACGAGATTGAATTGCACCATAGCCAAACTCCATTTGCTAATTCGGCCTTTGAGCAATGGACTCATTAACATGAATTTCAATATATCAGAATGCGCAATAACGAAAATAGTATAGACAAGAAAATAATGCCTTAATTTTATTGAAGCAAAATATAGTGTCAAACATAATCTTTCTATAAAAGGATAGTTACATTTGGCATTGTTCAAACTTCTACTAAAATATAAAACGACCCTTTCTTGCCCTGTCTTGCTATCCTACACTAGAAAGCATCCGAGTGCTTTTGGACCTGCAGCGACATACAACTTGAGTGGCTTTCCCAGGATTGGTGCAGCCATAACCAGTGGTTTCGATAGGTATGCCTTCAAGGCTTCGAAAGCCTCTTGATGGCTTGCATTCCACATGAATTCTTCGGTTCCCTTCAATCAAAGCAATGGGGAGAATACTCGCATTTTTCTTGCAGTATTGGAGATAAAACACATTAGATAATTGATTTACCCCAAAAAACTTTGCAACTCCCTCTTAGTTCGGGAAGTTTTGGTAGCCAATATTGTCTTGGCCTTATTTTCATCCACTTCAATTCCTCGGTTGTGAATCAAGAAACCCAAGAAGTTTCCTACCCAAATCCAAAGCGCACTTTAAAGGATTTAACTTCAAACCATGGGATCACATTCATAAGTGTCTCTCGGGATCTATCGACTTGACTACTATGTCATCGATATACACCTCGACAACTTGATCGATCAAGTCATGAAAAATCGCATTCATTACCCATTGATACGTGGCTCCTGCGTTTTTTAGGCCGAAAGGCATGACAACCACTCATACATTCTGAGATATCTGGGACATCGAAAGGCTATTTTGTGGATGTCTTCCTCGGCCATATAGATCTGATTATATCTCGAGTAACCATCCATAAAGGAAAATACCCAAAATCCAGCCGTGTTGTCGATAAGGATATCGACAACTGGCATTGGGTATTCATCTTTAGGGGTACTACGGTTGAGATCCCAAAAGTCAATGCAGACTTGAATCTTTCCATTTTTCTTTTTCACTGGCACGATATTTGAAATCCATTCTATGTCAATGGAAGTTCGAATGAATCCTGCTTTGAGAAGTTTGTGAATCTCTTGTTGCACCAGAGCCATGATTTCACCAATCATCCTTCGCGGTGCCTGCCGAATTGGTCTTGATCCTTCCTTGATTGGGAGGCAATGTTCCACTAGCGTCTAATCAAGGCTGGCATCTCGTGATACTCCCAAGTGAAGAAATCTTTGTATTCCCTGAGGAGTTTGATTAAATCACTTTTAAAGGTAGGGTCGAGAAGTCCACTTATCCAAGTGATTTATGGTTCTTGTTCACTCCCGAGATTGACTTTCTTGAGGGAATCTCACACTTCTGGCTTGACATCTTCGGCTTTCTGAGCCAAAGACAAATTTGTTCATTCATCCTCCCGATAATTTGTTGGGACTTCTTCAATGCATCCCAACTCGCACACTTCACCGATGGTGGGTTGCTTTATACGACGAACCAATGCCTCGGTCGCGAGGACCAATAGCTACTGCACGGAGTCTTGTATGACCTGCATGCCTTTCGAGTTCGTGTAGGACTCATTCATCGAAGATGAGCTTTCGGCGGGGCTTTCGCTGCCCTCGCTCTGTGACCATCACTTGATGTACTCGGATGGGGCTCATCGATGTATCGAGATCGTCAGCAGAAGGAGAGTTGACAGACTCTTCTGAGGTGGAATTGTCTTCAATTATCACCACCTCTTTTCCTTTGTCTCTGAGCTCTTGGGGTGTCTATTATGGGAAGAGAATCCCTCAGTTACTAGCTGTTCCCCGGGAACCATCGATTGGAGGCACTAGGCCAACTACCTTGCAGCTATGATCTTGCCAAAATGGGATGAACGCATCACCTAAAATGCCAACATCAATCATGTAAGATTCAACATATTTTGCTTTAGGGTCAGCGTAAACAGTTTCAATTTTATCCCCATTCCAAAACATAAAGCGTTGATGCAATGTCGAGGGAACATATATATTTCGATGTAACCAATCTCGATCGATCAGGAAATTAAAGGAAGGGTGTATATCAACAACATAGAAGGCTTCCAAAGATTCTTTCGATCCGACTTTAATGGGAGCAACAAAGACCCCTTTAACTTGGGTCTCATTTCTAGTAAAACCGTTTACCTCAGTGTTAATAGGAATCAAGTCTCTGAGGTTTTTGTTCACCGTGGAGAGTATTTTGAGAGGCAACAAATTTACGGCTGCACCCCAATTGACTAGGATTTGGCCTTTGAGGATTCCATTAATTATTGTCTTCACATATAGGGGTTTAAGGCTGACCCCTTTAGATATGTCAGATTTTTCATATCGAATATACTTACCTGGTGCCTTGGTTGTAGCTCCCGACTCCTTCTTCTCGACCCCTACCACTTCGACCGCCAGGGCCGTTCTGTCTTTTACATCCTCGGGTCGAGTTATTGATTGCCCCGATAAAGCCTTATAGCCTGCAGGGAGTGCCAACACCATATTGCAATCGACTGTCTTGGGCCCCTCAATAGGAGGAAAGTCGTCAAGGATGACCTTAAAGTTTCTCTCCAAGAAATTAGTCTTGTAGTCTGACTCCTAGCATGCTTTTTCGATGGCGAAAGAGCCATTCAAGCCTTCCTCCTTCTTCGTCGGCTCTTCCCACACTTGGTCCACTGGGACTTTCTCTGTCTGCTTCCAAAGCTTTGCCAAGCGTCGGTACCACCTTCTTCTCTGCGATTTGCTCAACTTAGTGGGACCAAGAGGCTCATACTTCTTCTTCGAGAACCTTCGTGTTAGGGTCGTGAACTCCGTCCAAACTCTAGCATCGGGGTTTCAAGGCTTCCAAAATCTTTGTGGCTTCGGTCAAACACCTCGATGATAGGTAACTTGCCCTTTCGCACCCGTTCTTGCTCCCAATTTCTTTTCTCCTCGAAGTGCGTTAGAGGAGCAGCATATTGGGGAGCTCTTGAAGTGTGATGGGTAGTTCGAAGAGTGAAATATCGCATACCTCGAGTGTTGGCATGTTGATCAGCTAAGAAGCGCTGGGACCACTCACACACGCACGTTCCACGTCACCTAGTGGGTGACTATCAGCTCCCACAATCTTTCGGCGCACGGATGACAAAAGCTCATCCTTTCGGGTGATATGTCCCTCGACGACTGGTTTGTGCGTGGATGATGACATCTCTCAGTGGGTAGACCGACCCTATAGTGCTTTCCGAGTTCCTGCTTTTTCCACAAATTGTAGCACTCGTAGCTCACCGAATCTTGGGTGAATGGGCTATGGCGTGACAGCTTCGTAGCCTAGTTAGGCCCTCCGGGATATTCGAGGTTGAGGGCTACTTCCTCCTTATTTGTTAGATTATGCCAGCTATAATCTCGGTGTTTGTTCAAGAAGTCCTTGAAGTCAACACACTTTTCAGTGGTATGAAGGTCAGAAAGGTGCCATCTGCAGGCCGCATCGAGTGAGGGATCTAAAAAGCATTGGAAGTTAAGCACACCCATATCCATCAGTCAATTGAACAATGCCACTGCCATCAGAGTGGCCTTCGTGACGACAGAAGTTGCCTACACACAAGGGAAAAGATCGATTACATCACATTTGAAACTTTGTGGAAAGATCGACAGAAGTTGCTATCAACACCCACTACTTCTCTTGAGTCGGGAAATTGTAATTCCTTTGACTCTATCAAGTCTTGGATTACACTTCTAAAAATTATGCAATTGTTCGTCGAGTGTGACGACGAACTATTCCATTTACAAAATTTCTTCCCTTAAAGCTCCTCTGCCGAATAGAGCTTGTGATTGCCTTTGCACCGGATTCTCTTATTTTCCAAAAGCCAGTCAAAGATCAAATTAGTCTTGTCTAAATCGAAAGAATATTTCCTATTTTCTTTCGATTTGAAGCTCACGGGAGCTTGTGCATTCTTCTTGGCCAAATGATCACACACCAAAGGTTTCCCTTTGACATATTCAGCCACATCGACTTCGACCGTCGCATTGTCCACGTACTCAATCGCTTGTATCGAAGCGTCGGTAGTTTCCATCTCTTGGTAATAGCTGTCGAAAGTCGTACTTTTCCTTACGCCTTCTTCCTTGAGTATACTCTCGAATCGAGCTACCCTCTCCATTAATTCATATAAATCGTGGAACACTATGCCCTCGAACTTCTTCTATAATTCAAAATTCAAACCGTCCTGAGCCACTCGAAGGAACTCCCTATCGGGAAGGATAATCTGACATTATTCAGGCCTGTCGAAACCTGGTTAAAAATTCTTTCGCAGTTTCTCCAGCCTTTTATTTCAATCGAGATAAGTCTGCGATTAATGTCCCAGGATCGCTTCATGCAAATTGCGCCTCAAACGTATTTTGCATGTCCCACTATGTAAAAATGGAATTCGGTGAGAGGTTGAGATACCAATTGAATGTGGTTGTCGTGAGCGAACTTGGGAACAATCTTAGTTTCATGAAATCGTTTCCAGACACCTCTCCACATTGATAAGTAAAATGTGCCACACGTTTGAGAGCAAACATCTTGTCATCCCCTGAGAACAATGTGAATTCTATGACTTTATACCATCAAGAAAAAGGGTAATCCTCGTCGATGTAATCCAAATATGGTTTACGGTAAATCAGGCGGTTCATTTGCTGTATTTGTGGACCGAACATTTGTTCGATCATATTAGCCACTACTTCTTGTGTTAATTTGGGTGGTTGTTGAGCCCCAATAGGTAACAGGGGTGGTACACCTAGCGGTACAGACGATGGTCTTATTGTGCTATGGGATGAATCAGAGGTTGTCCTCTCGAGACGAATCCTCCATAAGGTTGTGATCCTTAATGTTTGGGAGGTTGGCTTCCTAAAATGAAATTTCCATAAGGCTGGGCTCCCGACTGTATAGGAGGTGGACCTCCCAAAATCAAACCACCAAAAGGCTATGTTCCAGGATGAGTATAGGTTGGCCGCCCATAGTAAGACCTTTATAGAGTTGCGAACTGTACGCCGTATGTGGTATGACTGAGTTAGGATAAGCCATCGGAGGAGCAGGGTGATATGGAACCGCAATGTTATTCCCCGAAGTTCCGGGCGCTTCTTCGACAATAGGAATAGACGAGTTTATCGAGAAGACAACTTGCGAAAATGTTAGTGCCACTCGGACCCCAAGCTTCGATGTTTATTCTAAAATGAGGGTTATTCTGGGTAATGACATTCACGGCCAGAACCACTCTGATGGAGTACGTCGGTAGCGCAGGTTGTATGCCATGTTGGTGGTTACCGAGGGATAGCCCAAAGGCAATTTAGAGGTTCTTGCTCGAGTTGCCCCCGAGAAGTTGGTTGAGTCCTCATTGGTCATCGAGTGTTTCCCTTCTGTTGCCCGTGCTTCCATGGCTACTTCGACTTTCTTCGCGATTTGTTTCCCCGAGAGGTGTATGTAAGTCATGATAGAGATGGTTCAGATCTCCCACGATGCGATCAACCTCGCACCAGACTTGTGCATACCAATCATTAGTTCGCCTGAGGTGGAAAATAGTATAGGGTTTGGTGTTGCCTAACGAATTAGGACTTTTGGACGTACTAATCGAATGATCGTATCAAATAAAGAAATAATATAGTAAATGAATGAATTTATAACTGATATTGAACTTAAGAGAGAACTTGTGAGCTTACTCTTAACTCAAAAGAACCTATTGAGGCTATGGTCAATGCAAACAGGATGAATTCGAGTCTTGCACAAAGAAAACTATGCTACTATGAGAATAAAAACTTGCAGAGTAAAAGTAAAGACAATAATGGGTGTTGATGTGTGTCCTTTATCCTATAGTGATCCCCCTTTTATACTTGATTTTCTTTCGGCCAGATAGCCACGTTCTCTCCCAACGTCCTCCATTTTTGGGAAGCCCATGTTCTTCTTCAACGTCGTGCCCCGAAAAACTCTCATACGTTCTTACTTAGGACGTGTGCTCCATAAATTACTTCACGTTTCCTCGTGCACTGTCGTGGGTGAATACTCCTAACTCATCGGCTCCTTCCTGAGTCATTCCTTCCCGAGAAGACCCTTCCAAATGTTTAAAACCATTCTCGATCCTTTCTTTTCGAGATTTGGAAACATGATCTTCAAGTATTTATGTACCATCGGTCTTTTCCTACGTCAGCTTTACTAACTTTTCTGACGTCTTATAGTGCCTCGTTTCTTGTAACGACAACCCAACTAACACTTGCCATGTGATTTCATCATTATGTGCATTAAATGTGGGTAACACAGTCAAAAACGTGATTTTAATGTAGTGTTATACAACATGTGGGATTAAATATTGGTCCAAAAATTAAATCAGTGTATATAATGGGTCGGACTTTGTGTGCATGGGTGTATTCAGCTCGTTTTCCCTTTAAAGCCCTGCTCACATGCGCGCAGGAGCTCTTGTTGATTATCACCTTGTTAAGTGTTTCCTATTATTAACAATTCTCACACCCTTCAACTAAGCAATATAGGTTTTACAATACCCACTAAAGCTTTAACTCACAACAATCCTCCATATATTACAAAAGCTACAAGAAAGGCTTCTTTGTTGGGTTACACATGAGTTGTAATGCATTAAAGCTAGTGTTCTTTTGGGACTATGAACTAGATTTAGATTAATGAAACTTAATTTTGCAAATTAGTTGGTGAAATATATAGTTTTTATGAGCCGAAAACTCTTGTTGTAAATTAGAGGTTTCATTAATCACATTACACTCTACAATTCTTGTTGTTCATCGTGTTTTTGCGCTAATAGATCATGCACGCTCCTGGAAATTCATTAGTGCTCTAGAGACTCGACTAAAAATCTCATAGAAATGACCTCACTTTACACTCATATAAGTGATTCTATCAAATGTATATTGCCTATAATACACCATCCTTAAGGAATCTATAATTCATTAAGAGTTTTAACCTCTACCTCACATTTGTTTGGTAGTTCAAATGCTAATTATTCACCATAAGAGGGACTCTAAAATTTTTAGCGCAGGATCAACAACTGACTTGTTATTACCCATATGAACATACTTCATGAGATCTCCAATCACATAGGTTAACGTCAGTCGTAGATAAACTCAAATTAGTCTTACTCTCATTCCCCTTGATGTTTCAAGGATTTGTTTTCTTGCTAAAGGTTTAGTCAAAGGATCGGCCAAATTCACTTCTGACTTCACATAGTCAATGGAAATAATTTCATCTTTAAGCAATTGTTTTACCACATTATGTCTCAATCGAATATGTTTATTTTTCCTATTGAAGGTTTTGTTTTTTGCAATAACTATTGTTGATTTACAATCACAATGCATTGACACAGAAGATGTAGGCTTAATTCCCAAAAGAATATCTGCTAAGAAGTTTTTCAACCACTCAGCTTCACTGTCAGGTAACTCTAGGGCAATAAATTTTGACTCCATGGTAG
>CAODLS011246706.1:0-10787 GCA_948243855.1 Flueggea neowawraea
AGAGTCTAAGCCAAGGACTGCTTCAAGTTCATATGCACGTTGCTGCAAGTCTGTTGAGTGGGAAGCTGATAACTCCTCAATCAAAGATTGGCACTGCATCAAGAAAAGAATATTTGCAAGTAATGCATATACCTCTTTTAAAAGTGAGGTCATGAAGTAAAAATACCATGCTAAGATAAATTTTAATTAATATACACTTAGATAGACAATTGTAAAATGGTAAGAAAAGCATACCTCAGGTAGCATATCCGCTTTCCTTCCCGCGGCTATTTCAAAGGCATGTATCTTCATGAGTGCAGTAACTGCATATGCCTTCAAAAAATAAGTGGAATCATTTTCAATTCATAGGGACATAGGCTTTATCAATTCTAGCATATTGCAGTCTCCATCAGAATTCAAAAGTAACCACTATGAAAAGCTGAAAAATACTTCTTGTCATACACAAACCAAGTGCAGAAGCGAATGGGCACTTTGAAAGAAATTCAAGTACTAAACTCTTTTACCAATTACCTTATAACTAATTAAGAAGGGAAGCAAATTCTAAATGTTTTCAACAGAAATATATGGGCAACTTTTCCTGGAAAATTTTGTCCAGTCCAGCAAAATAGAGTAGCCTAAAAATCATGATTAACTAGCTTCCCTAGCTTTCATTCCCTCGTAACCAACACTTTTTTACCAGGTCAAGAAAATGAAATGAAACATTTGAGAGAAACGGGGAAAAGTACAACCAAAAACACAATGCCCATGATTAGAGGAGGCAGCACGCACATTGACAGAGAAATGACAGATCTTGGACTTGGAATTCTAAGATCATATAGAAGACCAGCATCCTTTTTTTATACAGGCACAAATATGTCTCAAAAAGAAATATCTTGTATGTGTGTTCATCAACCAATTGTCTGGTCTGGTCCAGGACCACTATGGAAAACCAAACCAATTTCATCCATTCAGGAAAATTCTGAACTGAAACAAGCCCTGCTTTGACCAGCACACTCTAATTTGTCATACTCGTTTGATAGACCAGTTGGGTAATGCTGTTTTTTAGTTTTTTACATTTCTATTTGTTTTAGTTTTTGACAAAATAATATTAATAGTATACTATTATATTTAAGACATTTCTTGCTTCTAAATTGCACAATGAATATATAATAAATATGGATTAAGTAAAATATCTTACAAATTAATTCACATAAATATATGCTTTCCTTTTGCTTATCATAGGTTATTCGCAAATACAACCAATGCAAGGACGTATAGGTAAATATATATTTTGAGTGAAAAGTAATTCACATAAATACATCCTTTCCTTTTACTTATCACAGGTTATTCGCAAAATACCATCCACGCAGGGGCGGATAGGTAGATATATCTTATACGAGTGTACAGTTATATGTATTCTAGAGGAGGGTGATTGTTTACAAATGGAAAATAGTATATATAAAATAAAGTTTACAAAACGGAAAATAGTATATACACAATAAAGCTGACAAAATGGAAACTAGTATACATACAATAAAGAAATCAAATTACTGCATTTTCTAAAATATTCACATGACAACTACATATATATAGGTTGGATTTATACCCAACAGTTTCATAAATTCAAAAACTAAGACTGGTCCCTTAAACCAATTTATGTAAAATTATTTAACTAGAACTCACTGATATGGTTACACGTCATTTTCTATTAGGTTCGACGGTTTCAGACTGACTCCAGTATTCCATGAACACCCCTTGTAATTTGTATCTTAACTTTAAAATCGAAGACAACTAAAAAAAAATGTTAAACTATACAACCACAAATCACAAATTCCAGGAGGCTGCAATCAATTTAAAAAATATAAAGTAAAGGGTAGAGTTTTTAATATAAATCTAGACTTTACAATCATTTTTTTGGGTACTAACAATGCAGAGGAAACTGGAGATACTGAACATGTAAAACTATCCACCAAGGCACCAAACAAGAGGGGACAGATAGAAACAAAGGGATCATGGAGAAAACAAATGGCGAGACCATGATTACACCACACACCAGAGGTAAGGACTGGCAAGGGACGAATGCAATATATGAAGATGATGGTCTCAAGCGAGCCTAGTCCTGAACTAATTCATACTCCCCTCACGGGAAACTAAAATTTTGAGATTATGGCTAAAGAATCCCCCAAAGCACAAAAGATTTATAGACCAAATCTAAATGTTGAGAAACATGGGAATATATATGGCAGGGAGTAAACCAGGTTAGCCCATATGACCTACATCTAAAGACATCTTATAACATAAGAATTACCTTAACAGTTTCATCATTTGAATATGCCTCTGCCACATCACACAACTTCCCAGTAATATATGAAGCAGAAAACTTTCCATCAGCAGTTCCATAATCCCCAAGGACCCAACAGATGACCTACAATCAAAATTCAGACAATTAATGCAAAAAGAATTGCTTCAGTAGCTACATGAAAAGAAATTCATACCAGGAAAGAAAAACATAAATGAATGATACATACCTGAAGAAATACAGATGGAAGCTTTGGATCTCCAATAATACGCAAATACGATTCCACCTGCAAAAATTCCCCATTAATGAAAAGAAAACAGGGAACTTGATGAGATATAACTATAGCATAGGCTACTACAGTAAGGCTGCAATAATCTATGTGAATGCCATTTCAATATCTAGCCCACAAGCTATCTATCGCAAAAGAAGTATAGGGAAAAAGAGACACATTTTAGTTTTACTTCTGGTTAGCCTTTCAGCCTTTGCATTACATCATAGAACTCTCCAATAATTCAAAAATGCCCCAGAACTTCTTTAACAAGCAGTTTGCAAAGACAAGTACCAAACAAAAATCTGATTTTATGACTAGAAGCTTTTTGCAACACAATAAAAATCTGACTTTTACCAATCGGAAACTTTTGGCCTCTTCATTAGTAGCATTCAGGTTACTGTATCAATCACTTTGACTACTAGAAACTTGCTGAGGTTTGGATGCTAGTTATTATATTGCTATTTTAATTAGTGAGTCCTTTTCATATTCTGTTTTTTGTTTCTCTAACATGCTGTATGAAAGCATGCAAGTGCAACTAGTAACATGTCACAAACCATCCTCAATCTTCATGATTTTCCAATACAAGCCTTCTGGCAAATATAGCAGCACAAAGCACTTGTATGCAAACTCAATGTACTCTCAGCTTTTATTTACAATGTCCCAACCCCCAAATTCCTAAACAAAGTGAACAATATGCATGTCAAAAAGTTATTGTTTCTTCTAAACGTAGAATCATAGGCATTGATCGATAAGAAGAGCAGCCATCAAAGTGACATACAGCAGAAGATCTTAGCAGACTGTCAGCAGAGTCGTCATCTTCCCCAAATCCCTCAGCAATTAAGCGCATCAAGTTATGTGCTACTTTGATATTCACTAAATCTCCTGCGTGCTCAAAGACTCTATTCATGGCCTGTTGAATTAGAACATCACGAGTGACTAACAAGTAATGAAAAGTCAAATATCATATGATACATACATATATAAGTTATTGTGGGGAAAAGGTCAAGTTAAATATGTACCTGAATGAACCATTGATTGCTTGGAGCAAACTGTTCAGCGAGTTCAACACATCGAGACGCAATTGCAGTTTTGTAATGATTGTCATTTATGCTAATCATATAATCAATCATGCGGTCAACAATCACTTCCACATTGGAAGACTTGGTCATTTTATAAAGCAATTCAAAGGTTTTCCGCTTTAGAGTATCATCTGGGTCCTGTGCCATGAATCATCACAGAAAATTGTTCTATAACCAATCATAGAATAGAATTCATTTGCAAGCAGACAGTTAAATCAGCAAAGCAAATCATTAGCACAAATTCATGAATCCAGAACTTATTCTTAAACCAATGCATGATACAACAAAAGAAATTAAATTCAAAGCTAGGTAAGTTTTTTGTTTAACAGGAATTTAAGAAATATACAAGAATTATGCGCAAAGAAATATTTTTCCTCCCAAAATTCAAAATAGAATAACAAAACCAAGACTTCAAGTGCAATTGACATAGGTAATGTAAAAAATAAATGGAGCATCAACCAGTTTCCAGTTATCATATATTCACCATTCAGAAATTTTCAGATAAAAACTTCAAAAGTTAGCAGTCTCACCTCTAAGCAATCAATCACAGCCAGCTGATGTTGTTCAGCAATTTCTGGACTTATTTTTATCAATCGACCAAGAGCATCAATCCCCATGTATTTCAGATTATGGCTATCACTCTGCCATCAGACAACAGTGCTATGGAATAAGCCAGTGATTAAAAGCAAAGAAATATTGGTACTTCTGCCGTGCTATAATTGCAAATGAGATCCATAAGCAACAAGACCAAACCTTCAAAAATCTTGCAATTACTTCTGCAGCAGCTTCTATCAACTTAGGATTCGGATGTATAGAAGCAACACAGCAAATGCACTCATAAATTACAGCATTTCCTATGTTACTTGCTGAATCACACTTTCTAAACATGTCACCCACAACTGTGTACATCTGCTCACTAGCTGACTTATCACCACTTCCAAGCAAAGCAAGAATTTTCAGCAATCTGATCTGTGAAACAGAAATATGACCTATATAAATAAAAGTCACCAGAAAATGGTTCGTGCTTATTGGGTTGACCAAAAAAAAAATGAACAATGGCCAAGGTCAGTTAAGTATTAATGGATTAATTTTGTATTGTTCAATTTGTGTTGGCCGGTACAATTCAATCATTTCAGTTTAGTCCACCTTAAAGAATGCACAAGAACCAGCAGAACTTATACACTGACCATATCCATCCACAATCATAGTAAGTTTTATGATCTGACATCATACGATCACACCCCCAGGCTGAGGCCACCATTTTTTCACATTTTTATTGGGCCCTCTGAAAGCCCTCCATACGGCAGAACGTCAAAAAGCAAATAAAAGACATAGGTTTATTGTATCTTGTAGATTTTACAACTCTACCAGAAGCAACAATCAGATATAAAGAGGCATCAAAGGCCTACCGGTAAAACCAAAGTTTCCCAGTCCGTTACACTAAACTTTAGAAGCAAATGTGAGCAACAAGATAATCATACATTACAAACAACAAACAGCTAAACATAAAGTGAATAGGAATAGAGCATAGCACCTGTATAAATGGAGCAGGCATCTGATGATAATCATAAGTCTTTGCCAATCTGCGCTCTGCCACTTGTTTAAGAATGCTTACAAAGCTGACAACTAAATCCTTGTAAGAATTAACATCGGTTGTTATTAGATCGAAAAGAGGGCAAAGTGTGGCACCCATGACCCCTGGATCATTGTCACAAAGCCTCTGCAGCCAAGTAAGCTCTATCAAGATCCTCTTACAGAACAAATAGAGAGAAGAATTTAAGTTCCAAAAATAGCTCAGACAATCTTTAGGATTATTATGGTTGCTTCTTTTCCACACTAATCTTCCTTCGACAAACACCATCTTTCTTAAAAAACAAATTACTTCTTAACTTATATACCCATCGGATGTGAACAAAGTGCTGCATAATGTTTTTGCTTTTTTCTTTCCATTCATCCGATTCTAATGGAGTAGCAAATGTGTATATCTACAGCATTCAATAAATTGGTATAAAGAGAACAAAAACAGACAATTAACTTTACAGAAAAAGGCCATTAACTTACCATCATTACTTCATTGATGTGTATGTATGTATATGTAAGTGTGTGTACACTCCACACCCCCAAAAATATGCTACAGTAAACAAATATCTGTTGGTTTTTCTAATTTGCCACCGACCAGATACCATTTTTTCTACGATCTTAATAACCCAAACTCTAACACTAGAATCAAACATTTCACAATAATACACACACATTCGCTTATCGTGTCCCTAAACAAACTAAATCTCGACAAATTGAAACCAAACCTTGCGGAAATTGGAAACTAGATGCGAAACTGAACCCGAAGACTTCTGATAAAAGCGATGAAGAGCCATTATAGCCTTCTTCCTAACAGCCTCCTTCTGATGCCCCAACAGCTCCACCACCTGTGGCAACACAGCCGGGATCGTCTCCTCATTAATCAACCTACAAACCGCATTCAACGTCGCGCAAACCACTAAATAATTGTCCGATTTCAAGTCCTTCTGAATCGTATTCACGATCAGAATAATCAAATCATTATCCTCGTTCAGAAACAGTGTCACCGCCAAGTAACCGGTCCGTTTAAGCAAGAGACTGTCGTCGTGAGTCATCTTAACGGCGTGGATGTACCCGAACGAGGAGTCGTGTCCCAGCATCTCGACGTAGACTAATCGGATTATGTACTCTTTCATCTTACGTTTGGGGATGTTAGGCTCGATGATGCGTCGTTTCAGGATTTCAATTTCGCGGAGTACGATTCGATCCTCCTCGGCTTTGGATCGAGCCTCGCCGATCGACTTGACGAGATCGAGAAACTCCTTGGACTGTCCGAAGCCGCCTTGGGAGCCCATGGCGAGCTCGCGGCCGATCGTCTTCAGCTGCTCCATTGTGAAGGTGGAAGCATTAATGGTATGTGACGATGAGAGAGTTAAAAGACGGTGGAGATTTAACAGATCTGTACTGAAATGTGAAAAATGTTTGGAGGAATAGGACAAAATAAATGAGAGAGTGGGTTTTGTTTAGCTTGTGGAGTATAGTGGGAAGAACTGTTTAGCGAACTGAGATGGCTTTTTTTACTTTCACCGTGGGGATTCGTGTACGCAAAACCCATTCATAAGTTTGTTTTATTTGGGAAATGTTCCCTTTGGTACAAGTTTGATATATCAACTTTCTACCCGATGTCTCAAACTATTTCTAAAACTTTTAACTACACCTAAACTAATTGCAAAAGTGCAGTGTCTGAATCCACGAGCGAGAAATTTGCAGTCAAATTGAAGAAAAATCTTGGAAAAATATATTTTTGCAGTATATGTCTGTTAGTATATAAGCGGTGTACAACCTGTGCACAAACTGTGTAAAACCAGTGCACAAAACGGCTTAATTAGTGTACAAATGGTGTACAATTTAAAATTTAAAGTGATTTGGTTAATTTGAGTAAATTTGATGTTATTTTAAACCAAACTATTGCCAAGGTGTATAAGTAGTGTATAAATTGTGTATAGTTTGTGCACATTTCGAATTTTAAACTAATTTTTAAAAAACAAAATTTAGGCACAAAATTATAGTTTCTTGAAATTTCAGTATTCAACTATACAATCATGAGAATTTCAGTGGCTGATAGCAAAATTGTTAGTTTTGGTACTCTATTCAAATTATTTATGTATATTGTCATTTGATTTATCATTTAATAAAGAAACATTTCATTTCATATCTATAAAATATGTTTTATGTTGATAAAATATCTATGAATAGTTTATTCTTTCTTATGTCATCAAGTACGTGACTTGATAGTAAAATCCTAAGGCTAAAATAATATTATTCTAAATGTCAATAACCGATTATTACCATGAGAATGATAATAAATTAAAATTAATATGTTACTAAGTGGATGATAACATTTTACTGATTATAAATGTAAAGATATCACTTAGAACATAGATACGTGTTAGGGAACACGTATTGGATTGACCCGCTATGAAAGCATTTCATTGATTAATGTCATAAGTAGCTTTCATACAGTGTTGATTTTGAGTCATCTTACTGAAACTCATTATCGACTCATACATGATGAATCACATGTTTTAATTTAGTCAAATGTTATCCGTAACAGAGTAATTGTAAAGGTTATGATTGGATATGTCATGAATCATGTAGATGAGTGATAGTGAGAGTGATCAATTTGTTCCTCTTATAAGAGTGATATCTTTAGGCCACTTGATGAGTAGGATTGATGGAATGTATGCATACTCAAATGAATTGATAAAAGTGTTTATCAATATCATTTGTTATATCAATCTACTTGGGATCAAAAAAGTATTAAGCATATAAGGTTGACATGTGATTATGTCTTATGCTTAATATAGATATCGTGAGACAAAATGACTAAATATCAAACTGTGAAAGGTTAAACTCAGATATCCGACACCTACTCGATTTTGGGTTGACATAATGTATTATTAGATACGACTTATGGACTTTGGGCCCAAGTTTTGGAACAAGGCCCAATGCCATCTTCGAGTGGGCCTATTGTGTTACACACAAGAACGAATTGAATTGATTCACAAATATTATCTCTCATTGTAATTAAATTATTGAGATGATTAATTTGATTAATCATTAATAATTTAGGGTTTTATGATTTATATCATAAATATAATACAAGATATTATTTATTAATGTAATGGGTCTTTAATATAAATCATTTATTATTAAGTTAAGTATGTTTGGGTTTATTCTTATGTGTGACATAATAATTTGCCCCATATGTATTAATAAGGGAGCGATTTATTTAATGATAACGTATAATGTAATTAAAAGCCCAATAAAATTAATAAACCCTAGGCAAAATTCGGCACATACTCCTATTTTTTAGGAAAAATTCTGCACACTGCTATTTTTTAGGAGCCATTGTTCTTATACTTGTAGGACAAGTAGAATGAAACATAGTACACTTAAACTAATGTTCAACACACCTCTATATATATGTATAAAGGTGTGACCGAATTTTTCAAGGGATTATTAGGGCTGGCCGAATTTCTCACACATAAAAGAGAGAGAGAAAATTTGTGAGACTAGAATAGTGATTCTTAGTGCTAGTACACATCGCCTATTCAAGCAAGTTTGTTCGTGTTGATACCTTTAGACACGTTCATGCAAAGACAACGTGAAAGAAAGGATATTCAAATTTTGAATTCTAAAAGCTACTCCAACATTGTCATTCGTTCGAACCAAATAAGAGATTTTATGGTAAATATTTGTAATAGCTTGATTTCTCCGACCATTTTTCGGTAATGTTTCCATTGAAATTTTTTTTGAATTAATTATTTTTGACGGACTAATTTTAGTTTGAAATATCATTAAATTAATTAATGATATTTTGGAGTGTTAAATTTTTGTTGGTGTTAATAAAATTTTTGAAGTGTATTGGGGAGTTAAGTTGAGGGAAAATTTGGTTGGAATTGGAAAAAGAAAGAAAATTGGAAGAAAATAAATTGGTAGAGCGAACTACAGGTCATCTGCACGTTTGGTCCAAATGGCGTGTCGTCTGGCTTTCGTATGCACTGTCGTTCAGTTGATACAAAAACGACGCGTCGTTCTCTCGAGAGGGAGCTGTTGTTCGCACGAGAAGGCAGTCGTCTGTGCGCGTGCCTTCTGGGCTGGCTGTTAACGATAAGTCGTTCGACTTGTCTGAGGCTGTTTTCTTTGGTAGCAAAACGACGTCGTTTGGATGGGTTATTTTAAACCCAGCAGGCCCGATTCTCTTCTTCTCTTCTTCTTCGTATCTTTTGTTCCTCTCAAAGCCAAAACCCTCTCTCTCTCTCTCCCGACTCTCTCTCACGGTCTGACTCTCTCTTCTATCTCTCTCTCTTCCTTGTCGGCTGGACTTGCTAACCAAGGTAATCCTTCTCTCTCTCTCTCCTCTTTTATTTGGTCAATTTCATGCATTTTCATATAGTTCGACCGGAGGTGATTTTCAAATTTTGAAGTGATTCTTGAGTGGGTTTCAGATGGATTTTTTTGGGGTTTTGATGGGAGAGAGTTGGAAGAACATGAATCTAAGTTAGAAATGGAAGATTTGAGGGTTTTTGATGAAAAGAGTATTTCGGTCCGAATTAGTTTTGCACGTTTGGCTAGGTTTTTGGATGAACCGAGATTAGATTTGGACTCCTTAGGTGATTTTGAGTTGAATGGTATGGTTGAAAACATTGGATCATGCTTGGTTCGGGATTAAGGACCATTTGGTGTGTTTTTTTGTAACGAAATGACTAAAAACAAAGTTTGCTAGATTCTGAGTATTTTGAGGATTGAATTTGATATTTGACATTTAGGGACTGAACCTGATATTGTGCATATTGGCAAATTTGTAATTTTGAATAACTTAGGGTTAAGTTGTAATTTTAGAAAATTGAGGAATTAAATTATAATTTTAAATTACTTAGAAGAGTAATTTGAAAATTCTGAAAAGTTTGGTGACTAAGTCATATTTTTTTACGTCTTGGGGACTAAATGGTAATTTTTCATAGTTCGGGGACTGATCTGTAATTTTACACCGGGGTTTAATAATTGGATATTCATGTTAGACTTTGGACGGAAATAATTTTCGGGGTTTGTTAAAGTGTTTGGGTTGCATATGCATTTGCGCGCATTTCAGTACAACCACGGTACCATGTCTGATCTGTGAGTGTATTGTTTGTTCCAACTCTGCGTGGGTTCTGAGGAGACCAATCATTCACCAGCAGACCGTGCTCTGGATTATTGCCGGAGTCTAGGTGAGTGTGGTAGCACTTTAGACACGTATGATGTGTCCTCTAAATTATGTATATATATTTTTGTTGTGCTGAACTTGGCATGAAATTAGAATTATTAAAGGATTGAAATTCCTAAAATCTAATGTGCATGAAAACCTATGTTGCGGAAACTCGATTTTCTCTAAAATGGTTTTTGGTTTCTGAAATAAATATTAAGTTCAATATTTATTGTGATCTCTGCAATGAATGTTTTGACTTTTGAAAATATATTTCAGAGCGAATATATTTTATTTGGAATAATTATTATTTCTGAATACTAAATATTTTTGTAATAAATATTTTGTCTGAAAGTTTGTTATCATTTTTTGGAAAAATGATGTGTTCGTTCA
>CAODLS011247120.1:0-13353 GCA_948243855.1 Flueggea neowawraea
TTCTGGATGGTTTAGTAAATTTGTCATTGCCCATTCTAGAGTTACGGCAGTCGTCTCTGTCCCTCCTAGCAACAGTATCTGATGAAAACAATAATGCCTATTCGTGTTAATCAGATATATTTTGCGAGTAACTCATCAAAAAGGAAAAACTTATATGCATAGAATATAAAACTACAAGGAAAATGACTTATCAAATAAGGAAAAAACTTATATATGGATAGAATATCAATCTTTTTGATTGGTCCAATTCGAAGATAGAGCAAAATCGATGAGAAATCAAAAAAAATTGTGGCTAGATCATATATATGATTACTCATTTCATTTTTATTTTTAAAATTAAACTAGTCGTTTGGTGAAAGTAAATCTGAAGAAATATTATCTTTGTAATGCTTATATGAATAATATTAACTTGACCTAAACAAAAATCAAGCTAAGTGCATTTATCGGAGAATGGCATTTAATCCGAAACATGTATCACACTAGTATTAAATATTAGAGGTAACGAACTAATTTGATTAATGATATCACGAAAAAAGAAAATGAAATTTGACTAACCAAAATGAGGCCCTTGATGACTTCATCCGTGTAGTATTCAGGCTGGGTTTCTTGCAAAGAAAGCAAATGACTAATCATGCTGTTTCCACCCTTATTAATTCGATGTTCATCAACCAATTTTTGCAAGATTAAGTCTGTCCTTTTACCAAGACTTGCCAACTTCTTCAAAAACCCATCGTAATCCGCCATGCTCAAAATTGGAAACAAATCACTAGGATGCGTTGATGATGACATTTCAAAAGTCTGCTCTACGATCTCTCTGAAAACCCGAGCCTCTTCACTGTTCGCACTCGCATCTTCCCCATAATATCGCTTCCCTGCAACTACCCTCATAACAATATTAGACGTTAAGTCCATAAACATTGGTATTAGGGTTACCTTGGCAAAACTATGGCTTGAAATACCAGCAAGTGTCCGTAACAAAACCCGAACCTCGTCTCTTCGGATGTCCGAGAAATAGTTAAGACAAGACGGCGAGAAGAATTCCTGATAGCTTATACGGCGGAGGTTGCGCCAGTGATCGCCATAGTCAGCGCTTCCGAGCGTAGTGCGATTATATTGTAAGTACTTGCTCAGAGCGAAATCTGGACGGTTGGCGAAAATGATATCGTTCTTTGTGAAACATTCTTCTGCGGCTGATGGTGATGATACAATGATCGCTAATCGAGAACCGAGCTTGAGAGACATGACCGGACCGTATTTTAGAGAAAGGTTGTGGAAGGCTCGGTGGACGGGTTGTTTGAGGAGATGGAGATGGCCTATAATTGGAAGAGCAAATGGGCTGGGTGGCAAATTTTTGCGTTGGTTTCTTGAGACAAGCAAAAATTTTATTGCTAGAACAAGGAAGAAAATAAGTACCAAGTATTCCATAATTTTCTGGTACATTTGGATATGAGAATTGCTGGTTCCTACTGATTATATATATATATATATAGAGAGAGAGAGAGAGAGATCTCATGAAACGAACAGTTCACACTGGGGGAAATAAAATTGATAGAAATTCGTATTGGCTTTTTATTTTTTATTTTTGGGTGCATCCATTCATATTAAAAGAAACATTATTTGTTCAATGCAACTGTCAGCTGATATAATTGGGTTTGGTAATTCATGTGTTGCTTTTTTGTTTGATCAAGTGTGATGGAAACAAGAAATGATATAATATTAGATAAAGAAGAAAATTTAACATATTAGTTGGAGTATAACTTACGAAAATTACATTTTCTTATCTATATGCCGTACACGCTTCAAATTTATTAATTCGCTTAAGGAAGAAAACATTTTTATATAAAAATGTGACAAGAACATGAATATTCTTGGTTTCATACTTCTTGCAAGAACTTAATCCCAATTTGGCGAAATTAAAGAGAGGATTCGTAGGAAAATGAAAGAAAAGAGGATTCGAGAATAGGACAGAAAATCAACAACCAGCTTCCCCACAATTCGAGGATTCTTAGGCAAATGAGGTCAGGTGTAATCAATGTAACAGGAATTATTCTATGCCCTGCAGGTAAGCTTCTCGGGAAAATTTTATTGACAGTCACTCAACTTTTAAGAAATTTGAACAAGGTCATTTTACTAAACTTTGTAACCACACGGTCACCTAACTTTAGATTTATTTCGTCGAAGATTACTTTGACCGTTTTCTTCAGATATCTAACCCAGAAATACCACGTGGTGTGCCACGTCATAAAAAGTGCTGCGTGGTTAACACGTGTATGGAATCCAACCAAAACCCATTTAATAGGCCAACCTTAACCGAAAGCATAAACCGACCTACCAGAACCATAAAAAAAATAAAACCGCTTCTGTTCTCTCTGCTCCACCATTGTTATTCTCTCTCTATCTGCCACCACGATTTTTCTAACTCTCTCTCCTCTTCTCACTTGAGCTCTCTCTCTCTCTCTCTTCTCCCACTGTTTGTCGAAGATGAAGGCGGTGACGGAAAACGAAGGCCAAGGATTGGAGGATCCATTCGACGGCAACGACGAGCGTGAACGGTTTCCGGTTCTTCTCAGATCAAACGTGAAGAAGCGCCAAGGATTGGCGGATCCACTCTTCAGCTCTCCCTTGCGATCTTAGGAAAAATTGCAAGATGAAGAAGCATCATTGTCGGTCTGCTATTGTCATCCACACCTCTGGTTATTCTCAGATCAAAGATGAAGAAGCGTGATGAAACCTCTGGCTCTTTGTCCGTCATTGTCACTCTCTGTTTTTTGACTTTTGATTGGTTCATGAGTTCTTTGAATTGGGATTCTTGTTATTGTTCTTTTTGTTAGAAATTTGGATTAAATGATTGAATTTTGTTTAATGATTTCTCGATTTCTGCAAATTTTGTGTAATGAGATTTCAGTTGATTTCTTCCATTGTTTTATGAGTTCTTCATTTTTTGTTTACAAGCTCTAAGAGTGGTTAAGTTAATTCTAGCAGGTCTTTTTTTTTTGTCTGTCTATTTTGTGTGCGGAGGTGATGGTGGTGGTGACTGTGTATATGGGGTTTTCGGTGGATGGTGACGACTACGTGTGTGGCGGCAGGGTGATGGTGGTGATGACTGGGTTATGGGTGGCTTCAACTGAAGAGAGTTGTGGGATTTTCCTTGGAGTTGTCTTTAGTAGGTGGTGTGGAGTGGTGTAGCAATTGGTGGAGATAGTGGCGGAGGTTTAAATTGTGTATATATATATATATGGCGGAGATAGATGGCGGGGAGAAACCAACAAAGATAAAGAGAGAGGAAGAAAGAATGAGAAGATGGGTGGCTGGTTTGGGGTGGGGTAGTTGGGTCTGGTCGGTTTAAATTGTCTAGCCGGATTGGACCATATACATGTTTGCCATGTGGCAAGATTTTATGACATGGCATGCACGTGGCCTTTTTGAGCTGGATATATGAAGAAAACGGTCAAAGTGACCTTTTTTGAAATGAATCTAAAGTTGGGTGACTGTATAGTGACAAAGTCAAGTAAATGATTTCGTTGAAATTTCTTAAAAGTTAGGTGACTGTCGGTAAAATTTTCCCTCTTTTCTCAGTTGGCAGGGTCCTGGAAGAAACCTTTTGTCAGAAAAATCCAATCAAAAAAGTCGTCAAAAAGAAGACGAGACGCTGTGTGATTACATAGCCCCTTTCAAAAAGGAGGTACTGTAAGTGGAGTTGCTGAACCATGAGGTGGCCGTTCATACCTTCCCTCATAAATGGTACCAAGTCAAGCTCTATTCAGATCCTTCAGCAAAGCACCTCCATCTTCGAGCAAAGCGAGCAACTGATATAGAGACCACTATGAAAAGAAAAGTTCAACTTAATTCGAATCTCCCCCATTTGAACAAGTGAATTTCCAAGATACTCATTGCAGCCTATGAACCCATGAAGTCAACGAAACATGTATTGCGCTATGAACATTGGACAAACAAAGTAAATCCAGTTTTCATCAAAAGAACTTATCAAACAAAAAAAACAAAATTAATATGATTTGTAGAACAGAGACGTGGCAAAAGTTGTCTGAACAAGGCCAATTGAACCTCTAAAGAAATGTTGGTTTGTGATCCTCCACTTTTGCTCCAAAATATGGTTGCACCAGTGGAAGGCCAAGATACCCAACTGCATCACAGCTTTGGGAAAACCAAATTTAACAAAAGAAGAAAAAACACGTTCGAAAATATTTAATCAACGGCGTAGCAACGAAATAAATGATAAGTCAACCATCGGAGCAACGACCGGTGGGGGTGTGAAAGTATAAATGTAACACCCCAAACTTATTTTTCTTTAAATGTTGGACAATTAGGAAACTAAATTATTATATAAGAGTACATAGGATTATTGTAGAAGTGACAAAAATCAAATGATTGGTGGATGCATTATTTGCGGACGTCTGGTAAATTGTAATTTTATTAGCTATGGTGTATATTTTGGAAAATAAAAAGAGAAGTTGGGATAGGATTGGAAGAAAAAAGAAGAAAAATCTAGAAAAGAGGAGATGGGCTGTTCTTTTTGCAGAAAATGGAGGAAGAAAAGAAGATGGAGTGAGAGAGACACAGTACAGACTTAGAGAGAAATTTTTAAAACACTATAACTTGAGTTTTGGGCGTCCAATTGACAATCTGTAAAAAGTTCTGTATTCTTTGTCACCTCCTCTTTCATTTTCAACCAGTGCAGTCTCTTGAAACCTCCGGAATATGGCGACAACAAGGAGGGGAGTCGCGATGGTTTTTAGGCGATTTTCGACAAACGGGGAGCAATTAGGATGTAAGGTTGTCACCATTGGACTCCTTTCATCAAGATCAACTAATCTGGGTTGGTGGTCAATTTTCCGGCGAGATTACAGTGACCGGCCAGCGACACTCCGTACACTTTCCAGCAAGACTTCCTTCCGATTCCAACAGTGGTTTTCAACAATTTTGGACTAATTTTCAGTGGATAAGGTGAGACTTTAAGGCCTTTATGTGATTTTTAAATCAAAACTTACATGTTTATTCTTTAATTCTTATAACAGGAGGAAATCTAGTATTGCCACCAGACACTAGGGGTATTTCAACTAGTTGAGTCTAGAACTATTCTTCATTTTGATTAGGTGGGTGGACACATATATAACTTAAGTCATTTCAAATATATATCTATGTATATTTTTCTGTGAAAAGCACGGATTTTACAAATGTTTATTTTCCTAGAAAAAGAGAGCAATATAGGTTATTTTCACTTGTTTTAAGTATCAAATGAGGTGCATAATAATGATTTCCATGACATTCATGCTCTACATAAAAGCATTGAGATAATACATAATAAATGAACTAAATGGTTGGTTTGTGATGATATACTCCTATAATGAGATATGATAAATAACGAAATTATGAGATTGCATTATTGATCATACATTTGTAGTATATTGTACTGTGATCTAAGTGAGTGTATCTTGCTAGAGCCCTAGACCACAATACTTGTAGATATGCTCTTGTTGATCAACTATATTATTGTTTGACTATTGAGATGAGTGGATCCAAGGCCTCGAGATAGTTTGCCAACTAGTTTTAGTTTTGTAACCCTTAGGGTGCCAAATACTGTTTTAACCCTTAACGTTGTTAGTTAATGAGCCTTTTTCAGCTACGGACTATCTTTAGCTCTTTAAGTTGCTAGCTTGATCTTTATCATGACTTGGGTACTAGTTGTGAATTATATTTTAATTTTAGCATCCAAGTAGCTGTGAGAACAGTTCAGTATGCTACGAGTGTATGATCAGTGATATCAAAACTTGCTATTAAGACATATATACACAACATTTTCACATGTTCTGTTTGTATATGATGTTTTTTTTGGAAATTACAGTTTATTGGTTAGCTTAAATGATATTTTCAAAAGTGATTGTTATGAATAATGAGAAAATTGATTTATATATATATCTGTGTGTGTGTGTACGCACGTGCGTGTGGCATCTGATGCGAATCAGAAAGAAGTGGAATATTTGGTGGGGCTTGGATGCGGTGAAATGCGGCAGAACTTCCAGGGGCCATAACTTTTGATCTGGGAAGATTTATGGGACGTACAATATATCAAATCGAAGCTTGTTTTGAGCTCTATAGGATTTTACTAGGTGTAACCTGAAACCCCCACTTTTCAGGTCCAAAAAATGACTTTTAGACTATTTTCGGAGGCCTGGAACATTTTATTAAGTGTATTTTTGTCTTTTGCATGTTTGGTTGTAATTTTCCAGTTTAAAACCCTATTGTGCCGACTTGCTACTGAGTTTTTGATCGTTGAATGATATTTCTGAGACTTTTCCCAAACTTTTGAGGTTTGGTTGCCTATTTTCTGGGTATTCGCAGAATCAACATGTTATAGAAGGGTTGATCTTGTATTCGTGCGTGAATCAACGGATTCAACTATTTATCCTTTAAATTTTATAGCTTCCGCTACATCACCATCTCTCACAGATAAGGTGACAATACCTTCACTTTGCTTATTTGCTATATATTCAAACTCCAACTAATATTCCATCATAACTTGCTTAATTCATAGGAAACAAATTGACATCCTGTCATAATACCATCCATAAAACACGTCTTATCATAATTCCTTACACAAATTCTCATGACAACATATCCAAAATGCAAGCAAAATAACCATTACATCAGAGCTTTTCTAGACTATTTAACTTGTCTATTCAAAATATACATAAGGTCTAAAATACAATAACCAAAAAGACATTCAACTCGTATCGTTGGCCCAACCTCTTCTAAGAATTTTGGAGTCAATTCTGGAATCAGAGAAATTCAACTTCTAGCTGTTATCAATCTGTGGAGGGAGGAGGAGGTGAGTATAAAACTTATGAGTGGGCACATATACAACAAAGGGGGAGGCAATAAAGGGATTGTCATGCTAAGATATATACATATTCAAAAAATTCAGATCAACAATTTAGCATTTAATTACATGCTATCATTTCATCAATCTCATTTAGTATAGCTTGCTTAAATATTAATTATAATAATTACTATATAACATTCTACCCAAGCTAATCATTAAACTCTGGATAAATGAAAACATCATTCAATACAATTAAAACATGCTCAAGTGCTGCATATAAAGTCTCAATACTAAATCTTGATATCATTGATCATACACCCATAACATACTGAAATTGCTCTCATAGCTACTTGGATGCTAAAATAATAAATATAAACCATAGCTGGCATCCAAGTCAAGATCAAGTCGAGCTAGCAACCTTAAGAGCTAAAATAGTACTCACTCAGAAGGGCTAATCACTGACAACCTTATGGGATAAAACAGTACCTGGAACTTAAATTGAAACTAGTTGGTCAACTGTTTCAGATCCTAGGATCCACTCATCTCAATATTCAATCCATAATAAAGTTGATCAATAAGCTAGATCACGGTACAATATACTATAAGAGTATGATTAATAATACAGTCTCACAATTCAATAATTCATCATATCTCATTATATTTCCTTTCCTCTCTTGATCATTTTATGTCACGCCTCAGTCCCGGGACCAAAACCGGCGTACTGGATGACCCGTCTATGGACGCCTAGCTCATCCCGCACAAGCCTCAAATAGCATAACATTTACCCAAAAATCATGTTTAAGTAAATATGAAAAACAAATAAAGGTTTCAACCTTATTTATTAAAACAAAATATACGTAATATAAATTGCGAAAAAAAAATTCAAATTAAAACATTTGAAATGCCATAAACAGTAACAAAAACAAGAACAAATTCCACAGAAACACGGTGTGGAGCCTCTAACAGATCATACAAACAGGGCCTAATCAAAAGGGCACTGACCGCAACGTCAGAATACCTCACTAAGCATCAAATGCCAAAGATCACAGTCCACAAGAATCACCTGCAAGATGATAATAAACAAGGACAAAACAAAGAAAGGGGGTCAAACCCAATGAGGGATAACACTCCAGATTGCCTCATACGTGCCTCACAAAGACTTTTTTGAAAATAGTTCAAAAATACCACATGCAGATATAGTCAACATATATATGGAAGGAGAGGATGACTATTTTCATTCAAGCCTACGATATAGAGCTTCGAAGGTAATTGTTCTTGGTCCTAAAATTCCAAAGAATGAAGATGGTTCGATCAAGTAGTATAAAAATTTTGGTGAGGAAGATTGGAAGAGACTTCATATAAACTCCAAGGCTACTCAATTATTATGTTGTACTTTAAGTTAAGAAGAGTACAATCGAAATTCCTTTTGTAAGAATGCCAATGAGATATGGGAAATGTTTGAAGTGACTTATGAAGGTACAAATCAAGCCAAGGAAATCAAGATTAATATGTTTCTACATGACTATGAGTTATTCACCATGAGAGAGGATGAAAGCATTAACAACATACTTGATCGCTTTGCGGAAATCACAAATGGTCTTGCTTCATTTGGAAGACCAATCTCTAGTAGTAATAAGGTGAAGAACATTTTGAGGTCTTTGCCTCAAGAATGGAATGCAACGGTCACCACCATCATGGAGTGCAAAGAATTAAACTCATTGGAGTTTAGTGCCTTAGTTGGGTCACTTATAAACTACGAGATTATGCTAAGGTCAAGAGATGGAAGACCTAAGCATGGAAAGGTATTGAAAGCTTCCACTTACTTTCAAAAAGAGGAGAGTGAAGGAGAAACGAGCTTGGATGAAGAGGAGGATGAAGAGCCCAAATGCTACTCCAAAAATATAGCAACTTACGAAAAGTTGTTGAACAACAAAAAGCTTCAACAAAAAGAGATGGAGAGGTTAAAGGAGAAAAAGAAAAAGAAAAGAAGAGGTTATAGTTCTTCTTCAAGTGATGATGGCGATCTATTGGCTAATGTATGCCTTTCGGCATACTAGTTACTCCTTAAAATCTCATTCTTTTATATTTCATGCAATTTTTATTTCTTATTTGATTATTGTTATTTGCATGAATTATTGAATGTGTTGATTTAAATATGTGCATTGGTTTGAAACAAATCGGGGGAGAGATTATTATTATTTTTCTATGTATGCAAAAATTGGTTTTTGAAAGGGAGAGTGAAAATGTTTATCATTGCTTAACTGCTTAATCTTTTTGATGATAACAAAAAGGGGGAGAGTGTTGAATATGGTTATTTAATATTTGAAAGAGGTAAACAAATTTTTTGCATTCACATTTACATGATACTAATCAAATGACAAGGATGAAATCCTTGATCAATGTTGTTCCCTTTGATGTAAAACTTTAATTCTTCAAAGTTTTGTCATCATCAAAAAGGGGGAGATTGTTAGATCATGGGTGATTAACATTAAGTTCCTTATGTGTTTTGATGATAAACAAAAAGTTTGAGTTGAAGAAAAATAAGTTGGAAAGCTTGGAATTGCAAAACCAAGTCACATAAGCATCTCACGTACGTTAGAAATGTGTCACGCACGGGAGAAAGGGTATGAAGACAAGCAGAAGCCACTGGAACTCACTGAAGCTCTGTAAGAACAAGTTTACGTACGTTAGTTATTTCTCACGTACATAAGATAGTATTTCACGTACGTAAAGCATGAAGAAACTTGATCAATGAACATGAAAAGTGAAGCAACATACGTAATCTGGGGAAGAACTCAGGTAACGTATGTAAGATTGAAGAAAAGTACGTGAGACTAGCACAGACAATAGCAGACATCAGTAAATACACTCCAACGGCTATATTCTCTTCACCAATAGTCATATGGCATAGGAATACTATAAATACATCAAGAGAAGGGCAAAAACATGTTGAACAACATCAACAATCATTATGCCAAATCTCCCATCAATTTCAACCAGCAAAAAAACAATTCAAGCTAGAGATCATAGTTCAAGCATCATTCTCAATATCCAACTCTAGCATAGAGCTTCACTGTTTGTAAACCATTTTGTAAACACTTAGAGAGTGTGAGAAAAGTTTGTTGTAATCCGATAGAAAACAAAATTGTAGAGGTTTGTTGTGAACCTAAGCAAAACAACATTATAGAGGTTTGTTGTGAACCTAAGCAAAACAACATTGTAGGCCTTGGAGGTGTTGAGCCATAATTAACCTCGTTTCATTGGCCTTGTTGGATTGAGCCGCAATCAATTATCGAGATAGTGAAAAGCCTAAATGAGACTTAGGTAGTAGACGTAGGCATCGAGTTGGCCGAACCACTATAAATTCTTGGTGTTAGTTTTTTGCTTTCCTTTCAAGTCACTTCTGCTCTCCAAAATCAACTAAGGCATAGACTGAAATTCTCCAACACTTTTGAGAACAATAAGATAACATCAATATAGACCAAGGCCGAATAGAGAATAGGCTCAAAGATTCTGAGCATTGCCTTCTAAAACAATGATAGTGCAACTTTGAGACCGAATGTCATAACTCTCCATTGATACTGAGTCGTTGGTACATAGAATGTTGTCTTTGGCATGTCATTAGGATGCACTCCTAGTTGCCAAAATCCTGCTTTGAGATCAAACTTCAAAAATATCCTGGCTTTATGGAAATGAACATGCAAAGATTGAATCTTTGCAAGAGGAAATTAGTCATCTATGAGAAAAAAAATTGAGTGGCTTGTAATTAATAACAAGTCTCTTTTTCCTCTAATTTGTTCACTCCGTTTATTGACATAAAATGTCTGACAAGCCCAATCACTAGTGGTTGATTCAATCAAACCTTGTTTTAACAGTTGTAAACATTCTTCTTTTGCCAAGGCAAGATCTGATGGGTGCCAACTGCTCTTATCCAAGTTATTACTCCTAGAAATATCTGAATGCTAACCGGATGATTAGAAATATAGTTGGTAGTGAAAAGTTTTCCACTAGCCGTAGCAAAATGAGTAGTATGTTCTTTCAAAATTCTAGGGAGAAAATTTGGATTGATCATCGTCTGGGCCGCACTAGTGTCGATAAATCTTACAACTTTCACAGAAATATCATATTTAGACTTGAGAACTTGCATCCCCACGTGAGGAATTGCAATAGTCTGGGTTGAAAAGCATGGAAAAACTTCATATGCTTCATGATAATGAGTTAAAATTTATCCATCACAATCATATGAGTTTGTTCCTAAATCAGAGGATAATATTGTGAACACTGTGCTTTTTGGATCAACACAACTGCTTTGTTCTGAGAAAACTGATTCTGCATCTTCATCAGGATCAAGTGAAGAAATTTTCATGATTTACTGAATGAGCCTTGCAAATTTCTCCTTGTTGGGACAATTTTTTGCATAGTGCCCCTTTTGACCACAAATGAAACTATCATCAAATTTCTTTTAAGACCCTTTTTCTTAAAATTGCCCGAACGCTTTTGGTTCTCTTTGAAAGAATTCTTCTTCTTTGAGTACTTCTTCCAGTGCTATTTTTTCTTTCCTGTTTGACAGTCACAATCCTTCTCCTTGCACCTGATCTTCAAATAAGACTTATTGTAAGATTTTTTAAACTGGCTGTCTTGAGAGAACATTTTAAAGAACTTGTTTTGTTTGCATAATTTCTCCAAAGCTTGTTCTACATATTGGAACAACTCTCCAAGGTCATGATCAGCAATATCTCTTCCAGAAACTAAATGTCACGACCCGTTTTCAGACCATGACCGACGTACAAGACGAAGCGTCTATGGAAGCCCCGTCCATCTCACACAAGCCTCGGAGTACAGAAATTTTACCCAACCTATACATTTATTCAAAACATTTAACAATTTAAAACAATCCATGAATTTAAATATTTTATACTGAAAATAGATATAACCTTGTATATAAGAAAATAACGTAGATATATCAAATGATATCGAAATAAGTATAAAACCATTATAAGCAAAATCAATATCCAAAATACAAAATGTGTAGGCCAGTAACCTAACAACAACCCGATGTGGAGCTCTAACAACATAAACAAAAGTAGAGCCCATATGAGGGACACTCACTACTATCAAGAATGCATCACTGGGATCAAGGTGTCAGACAGTTGTTGAGGGTCAAAAGTGTCACTTGGAAAATAGATTCAACATAGACAAAAGAAGAAAAAAAAGGGGTAAGAATTCCTAGTTAGGAAATGACACTCCAAATCGGCTCCAGACCTCATAGAAGCCATTTTGAAATAGTTTAAAAATACGGCATACGAATATACGTAGATACCATACAGTATACACACTATTTACGTAATAGCTTTTAGAAAATCGTTCCACCAAAACGTTTGCATCCAGGGCATATAACATGCAGTCAAACAATATCAAAAGTATATATATATATTTATCAGAGTCAGAATATGAGACCAGGACAGACAGAATAATAGTGTGGACTCTGCCACTAGACATAATAAAGCATGTATCTGGTCGAATACACGGTCACCCCTTTATCCCAGTAACTAGGGCCTTGCCAGAGCATTGATATACTAGAGGCTATGTACCCCGTAGCTAGGTGTCTCGTATCAGAATATTATATACGAATAATATTAACAGACAACCATGCAGATCAAATTTTAATCCTTTTTATAGAATATATATATAGACATGTACCAATATATATATATATATATATATATATATATATATATACAATTATCAAAACAAAATGTTGGTTATTAATAATCACATAAGTCTGATTATTAATTGGCCAAATAATTATTAGTCCAATTTCAGATCATAACCAAACCATCAAAAACTATAAGAAGTTTGAAGACACAGTTTATGTGTTTGAACCTGCTATTTCACTCACCTGAAATCTGAAACTAAAGATCCAGTCAAACGCCACTAATAGGTGGTTGGTCACGCTGGTAGGAACACGAAGCTGAACAATTACAGATAGAACAAATATCAAAATGTGGTACTATGATAATAATAAATGTATGAAATGCAAATGCAGGTGCTGACACTCACTAGACATCAAAACTCCCTTAGGTCGAAGATTAATCGCTCTCGATTCGAAAATCGAAACCTACGTAAAATTACAATGTAGCCCTTAAACTTTTCCAAAATTACACTTTAGTTCCTAAAACCTCGAAAAATTGTAAAGTAGTCCCCAAATTTTTAGAATTTAAAAATTAGTCCTCAAAGTATTTTAAATTTATATTTAAATCCTCCAATTTTTTAAAATTGCATATTTAATTCTAATTTCTCAAAAATTATAAATATACCTTGAACTTCCTTAAAATTACAGTTTGACCCCAAGCAAAATATGGTGTTTGGTCCTAACTTTTCAGCCAATCAAAACACTTCGTTTGGTTCTTAAAAATTCAGATTTGAGATTCATATCAAACTCGTTCCAGAATCATAAAGCACTCAATATGATCTCAACAATGTCTCTCAACTCACACTCATTTTAAGAATCAATC